>VZTL01009416.1:11183-39179 GCA_013400535.1 Scopus umbretta
ACCGCCGCGGCGGGCGCAGAGGCTCACGGGAAAGCGGCGGAGGGCGGGGCGAGCCCTCCCGCCCCGGGGCGGCCGCCACCGCCTCCTCAGCGGCCCCGCCGGCCCCCGGCCGCCCTTCCCCGCAGCCCTCCGTGGGAGGGGGCGGACACCCAGCTGGAAAAAGCAAATGGTTTCCCTCCTGCGAAACTATGGCATAGTTAAATTCGAGTTACTCGTGGACGTAGATAAGATAGCACGGGTGCCGCGCGACGGAGCACCGCCGCAGAGAGCACGGGTCAGTAGGACTTCAAGGACTGGCCGTGCAACCATCCTACTGCAAAGAAGGTTGTGGCCATAAGGAAAGCTGCAAGTATGAAGTCAGCAGCGATAAACGGGCACATCCTGCCTCAGAAGATACTGAAAGAACGGACAATAGTAGAAACACAGTAACTGGGGACAAGGCAATTCTGGCAGGGGGAGGTGGCCACCGCCGACTCAGCTAAGGAACAGAACTACCCTGCCGTGCCCTGCGAGCATGTGCAGTGAATTAAAATCACACCGCGACTTTAAGAAGAAGCAGAGAAGATGCCAATGAAAAAGAGGATGCTTAGTGCAATGATGATGTATTAGATAGGTGTGGTATGTTAACTTTCACGTGTAAATATCAGAGTTGTTAGTAGGTGTTCGCGCTTGGTCGGAGTGATCCCCCGTGCACCCGGCGCTGTAGTAAGGAATGCCTGCTTCCTAAAACTCCAAAAGGGAGCCTGGCAGAGTGCCGGAGCCGGCTCCTACGGCGGCAGGACAGCCGGGCGGCCCTCCCGCGCTCCCGGGGGGCTGCGGTGCCTCAGGGGCGCGGCCGAGGAGGCGCCGGCTGGGGCCGTGACCTCAGGGCCCCGGGCAGCTGAGCCGGCGGTGGCTCCCGGAGACTGCCCGGCTCCGTCAGGGACAGCCCCGAGAGGGGAAACGAAGTGCCTGACCGGCTCGGGTGGCCCTGTGTCCGGGGTGTTACTGGCGTCGCAGGCGGTCACCCTTAGGCCGGTTGTGCCGGGTACCTGCGAACATGGGAGCGATCTGCCCCTTTTCAGTCAGCCAGGAGCCGAGGTGCCCCCCAGGCCTGGTGTTCCCGGTCCAGCCTACGCCGAAGCAGGCTGCGCGTCCCCCCTCTCGCTTGTGCCACCGTGTCCCGGGGTCCCAGTCCTGCCATCCAGCAAGCCAGTTCCCTTCAAAACCCTGGCAACTCGGCCTGAGCCCGGCTATACCTCTCTTGTCCTTCCTTCCCCGCCCCCGGTAAAGTCTGCTACTTTGGGGGAAAAAAGAAAAAGTATCCTTGAAATCTGCTGTTTAAGGCTGCCTGAGAGGAGATGGAGAGCTATTCACGAGTACCGGGGAGTGTTTCGGTGAGGGGACTGACTGCAAAGTTAAAATGACGTAGAAATAAATAAGGTACCAAGATCCTAAACGGAGGTAAACAGAAGAGAGAGGTATGCTTCGCTTTGCGTGCTGGAAGTACTGCCTTGTGCTTAGAGCTTAAAATGCTGCCATTTCATTCAGCTGTGTTAGAGCTTAAAATGCTGCCATTTCGTTCAACCGTGTTTGCTTTCCCAGGTCACTGCTGCGCTTGGCATCGCACCCGCCCAGCGCAATGCCCGGCGGGGTTTCCTCGGCAACATGCTGCAAACTCACCAGCCCGAGCAGCCCCAGCTGCCCGCCGGCCTTGCCCGCAGAAGAGCCTGCCTCGGTAAGAGTGCTAGGTGTGCCGCCGTCAGAAAAACATGCTGAAAATTAAGTCAAAGTATACGTAATTACTGTTTGAATTCCTTGCTGTCCAGCGAAGGGAGGCAGCTGTGAGCTAAAAATGCGCTGGAACTTGTCTTTGGGTTGCTGTGCCTCTTTCACACTTTGCTACTGAAGCACCAGGTAAGAAGTTGTTTATGCCTTTTGATAGAAGTGTTTCAGTTATTACTTTGAAGGTTTTTTTGTGTATCCAAAAAAAAAATTGCAAAGTTTGGAGAAGTTCACCGTCTAACCTGGCTCTCTTAACAGACTAATATAATGGGATAAACATCTTAATAGAATATCTGCTGTTTAGCAAAAGAATGAGAAATCAAGAGTGCTGACTTCTCTAGCTACTTTTGCATGGTTCATTGGATGACCTTGGTCATCAGCTATAGGTCTTTCCATTTTTCTCTGTTTCCTCTTCTGTAAACTAAGGATGACAGTACTGTCTGAAGTCTGGATGTTACATACATATAAAATAATGCACATTCCTTAGATAAGAAGTGTTATAAAAATGTTACAAAAAATTAATCTAGGATAAATAACATGAGTCTCTTGGGAAGGCTGCTGCCTGCTTTCAAGTAATTATATTTTTTGCTGATAAAATCTGTAACAAAAGCCTAATCCTTTTCCTGACCAGCAGTATTGAGTGGCAAAATGCTACTGAATCCAACAAAAGCCACATAGGCCCTTCGTTTCCACTGATCTCTGTAGCGACTTTGAAATGGAACAACTCCTCATGGACAGACAGCTACATTGATTGTTACATTCCATCTGTGGCATACAGCTTACTATTGGCAGTACTTTAACATTAGGCGGTTTTTCCTTATATGTTAGTAGTACTGCTGAGAGCCCTGAACTCAGCTGCAAAGGAAAAATGTAGGTATTTTTGAATAAATTAAGAATAAATTTATGAGGGAACTCAAAAACAAATTAAAAAAAAAAACATTGCTGGGGTAGTACCCAAGATTGCTGTTAGGAATAACTTGTAATAAAATTTGTAATGAATTTTGAAAATTTTGTGTACTACGAGGTATGGAAGATGTATAAAACAGTATTTTATTCAGTTGAGTAATTACCTTAATTCAGTAGCACGTATATGGCAGTTATGCGACATTTTTCTGTGAGGGGACAATGTATTGCAGCAAATTAAATGGAAGATGCAAGTGCAAGAAAATGGAAGCATTTTTGTGAAAGATAATTGCTTTAAATGGACATAATATGTATTTCTTACACGGTTAAATAGGAGAACCCACTGCCACATTACATCAATTATGTCTGTACAACAGAACATTTCAGGTAATCCAGAAAGGAGTAAGATATTTATGGTGTGGAAAAAGTTAGACCCTGTTCAATAATATTAGCAGGAACATACATACGTAAAAGATATTAATTGTCATATTACGTACTTCTTGATTAGCTAGTAGAAAAAAAATTCCTTATGTGCATATTATTGCATAATATGCCATTATGGATTTTATAATGTTCCTCTCTAGCACCCCGTTCCCCAATGTAAGAATTTGACATTATTCATGTATGTTTAAATGTATATTCATATTCATTCATGTGCATTCGTAGACATAAAATATCTGACAATATCATATTTTGTTTATGTACAATATCTTATGTATTTTTAAACTATATTTTAAAACTTTTTAAAAAATTGTAAGTTATTTATTAAATAATAAAGACATTATGAAACATTTGAATACAGATATTAAATATTCATGATGGTATTTTCTTTTATTCATTTCAATTCACTGTCTTTAATCATGTTATGTGTTCTTGTCAGTTGAGAAACAGAAGCTCATGCTGTTTTTTAGAAAGAGACCCAAATCTATCAAAACTATTAATTGAGATTAATTTTATTTTAAGAATTAGGTGCCTGGAATTTCAAATCTTCAAATCCTTTGACTTCACCCTCTCACTTTTCTTCTTTAAGAGTCTGAAATTTGTGATTGTTCTGTGTTGTTTATGCTACTATCATCTTAAGGTATTGCTAATCTTTGAGTTTAATCTTAGAAAAGAGGGTTGAAGTTTTTGTAATCGTGAAACAGCTCACAGTGTGCTTACTCACCATGTTCAGGAATGGTGTTAACCGCAAACAGGATCAATATTGCCCACACATAGCTATATTAACCAGGAGGGTGACAGCTAGCTCCTTCCCCACAGCTATTGCTGATTAGTTGTGAGAAAAATTCATTACCATCTTCTAATTAAGGGTGAAGCCTAGTAAAAGCATCTTTGTCTGGAAAAAAACAACGTTTGGGGACAGCTCATTCCCGCTGTGGGAAATCAGTAATGCCTTAGAGATGATACAGCATAGGGGGTAACAGCCATATGAAACAACATAAAACTTAAAATCACAACGGTGGCATTTCCAATTGAAAGTGTGGGGAGGGGGTTAATATATTTTTATCTTCCCAGTGTTTTTCAATGACTATCAGCTTTAATTTTTTTTACCAAAAGATACCATTTTCTTCAGAAAGAAACACCATTTAGATCAGCTACAGTTAGGAATACAGATAGTGTAGATAGAAAGTTATAAATGAACAGTATAATTAATTCAAAATACATATTGTGCTTTATTTCTGAAAACAATCTCAAAAATAAATATGCCCCACTGAATTAATATTTTGAAAAACATTATACATTTAGGTAATTAGCATGTTATCTTCCTATGTTAAAAAAGATCTCTAGAGCTTAGCTAGCTTTGTAAGATGATGCAAGCACCCATGCTAGGTGTGAGAAAAGAATCTACATATTCTGCTTCGCAGGTGTATATGCTTTAAGATTTGAACTGTTGTGAAATCTGGAATCCCATGAGGTCAGTAACAGGGCTACCAGACGTCCGAGTTTCCCCAAGCATGTTCTTTTCTGCAGGAACTGTGGTATTAAATTCCACTGCAACTAAACTTGTTTCATACAACCTGCCTTGTAGACTATGACTTTGCTGTCAGTTTGGACAAGCACGTAGCTGTCTACTGTTACTTCTGCATACAATTGTTAATGTAAGGTGTAGAAAATAAATGTACAAAGAGAGAAATTACTTGCTGTCTTAATTTCCTGAGAGCAGCTTTTTCAATTGTTTATTGTTTGACTTTGCCATTGTCGGCTTGTAGATCACCTCAAAAATGCTGCTATGTTAAACTGAAAATACAAGGCACGAATACTCACAATGAACATTATTCTTCTGTTTCTGCCTGAATTTAGAAACACCGTAAAAGCATAACTTTGAATATGCAAGCGATTATTTATGGATGAATTAATCTCTATATGGAATGATTCAAGGTTGGAAAACTGATCTCTAAAGATATCAAAGCATTATTTGTGAATCCTGATGGAAATCTCTTTTAAGCCTCTCACGTAGGTGTAGAGAGCTCATATATCCTCATAGAAGGCCAGCAGTTTACAGTGCCAGACTACAGACGGTAGGTACATGGATAGCTCTGTTAGTCATTTCCTTGAGCTACCGTTACATCTCTCAACAACCAGGAGTTAAAATCTCAAATGTTTGTAATACTAATTTAATGTAAGCTTTAGGGTGTTTTGGTTTCATAAATGTAGTACAAATTGAATAATATCTTTTTCTAAACATAGAGAGGTACTAAGATGCTCGCAGAAAGGTACACTCATGGTTAAGATACTGGTTTTGATAGTACAATAGTTCTAAGTGAGAAACAAAAGTTTACTACTAATATGGCTAGCTCTGTTTCAACTAGTGACTCTTGGTTATATCAGATTCAGTCAGATGCCTGGCACTGGTCACAGAAATTCAGTGGCAACAAAAAAGGCAATAATAGGATGGCTAGTTATTTTTTATGTGTACAATTTTTAAACACCTAAAAATTTACCTTTGTAAATACGCCAAGCTAATACATTGCCATTCATGTATTTATGACTTTATAATAGTTCTCAGATAAAGCGTGAAATTTATACCTTGTTGATATCAATGACATTTTTGTTAATGTTTTCAGTCAAATCAGTCTGGATGCACTGGCTCTGTAGAGACAAATGCCCAGCTAAGTTTTGAACATATGTTTAAAATTAGACTGTTTATATTATGGGACAATTACTTCTCAAGATACTTAAAAATTATTTACGCAGCAAATTACATATTTCTCTGAAATTTATCGAGAGATTCCAGTTGACTTCATGTTTCCTTGGAATAAGCTATCAAAGGGATTTGTTGAGGCTGCAATGTACAAGCTCTTCTGTGCTCAGAAAGTTTTGGATGTTGAACCTCTTTTGCTGAGAGATCATTTTGACTAAGTAGACAAAGATAAACATTTAATTCAGATTTGGTTTCTCAGTAATACGTTAAAAATGCAATTATCTCCCAAATGTGAAGTATTGACTTTCTGGTCCAGCAGTAAGGATGATATCAGCAAGATAATACTGACAGCTTTCATGTCTTATTCAACATAGCATATGTTGAGTTTCTAGCAATAAAAACTGTGTCCGGACTGTTTGGGTCTGTGTATTTGCTGGACAGGGTATTGGATGTTAAGCTAAATGATAATATCTTTAATAATTTCAAGTACTTTTAAAATGTTGCTTTTGTCTTACTGAAGGCTCTGAAATAATTAAATTTAAAGTACCTTTCTGTGCATGTGAATTGGAAGTGAAGTAATGAAACATTTTTTCAGGTTTCAGGACCTTAATGCATCTAAGGACAGTATGTCTGACGACCAACAAAATAAGAGGAGAAGCAAAGAAGGTAGTCTAACCAAGTCTATATGTATAAAGTGTAGCACGGGATCTGAAGAAGAAAAAGGACAATGTTAACTTGAAATCTGGCCACTTGTCAAAAAGCAACCACAAAAAAACCTTGAAATTAAAGTCAGAGTTATTTTCCACCTTTGAAAATCCCCAAGATTCGTTTTGGTTTTAGTAGCTTTCCTATTTTTAAATGCTCTATTTCTTAAGAGTTTCTGTCAGTATTTTTCTTGTATTTCTGTTCTACTGAAATAGGAGCTGTAACTGGATTTTTTTTTTAGATGTTCTTTGCTTTTATAGTACATTAAATTAATACACTTACCTAAACAACTAAAAATCATTCAGATTTATGCATTCACATTTCCAAAAATTATAACAGAAAGTATGTATACATATCTTAGTCAAGTGAAACATGTTTGGTTTTTTTTTTTCCTGATAGTTACTTCCTGTATTTTTTTATAATAATATTTTAATGGCCAAAAATAACTGCATTTGCTTTGTGTTACTGGTCAGTGAATTATTGCTTTTATGCAAATACTAATGTATTGTTGCAGGTTGTGGAAGTGTTGTTGCTCTTCAGAATGCAGATAAGATAATGGAAGAAATGCATCAGTCACACAAAGCTCTAGGAAGAAACAGGTAAGTAGTATTAATATTTAATTTGCAGTTGGGTATGCAGGAATGGAGACAAAGTAGGTAGTAGTCTATGAGTAAGAAAAGATTTCCTTAGCGCCAGATGTTATATACAGGTATATATGTTGTGTAGTGTTTCTGTCTTCCCAGCATCAATTATTGGCCATTGCTGGAGGCAGGATATTGCACTAGATGAACACATTATTTGGTACAATATGAAAAAACATAGAGTATATAGTTTTACATCAGCATTTGACTTAATCAAAAGCAGACAACTATCTTGCATACAGCTTTAAGATTAATGTAGATAATATTTTTCTACCTCTTTTCAGTCACAGTATTTATCTTTTTCTGTATTTGGATTTTTCAGTCTTCAGAAACCAGGTGGCAGAAATCTGAGGCTTGGCCTCTATTCTTTCAGGCAGGCCATAGCAGGTTTTATAAATAACAAAGGCACAACCGGTCTTCAGAATTCTTCTGACACCCTTTCCTGATGATTCATGAAAAATACATACTAGAAGCAAACAGTTTTTGTCAAGAAGGGGAAGGTGGGCAATATGTTTTTCCATCCCTATTGTTGTCTGCTTTACATTGTTTGTCATTCATTCTCACCTGCTGTCAATCTCTGGCATCACAATCGAATGCTACCAGGGAGAGCCACAACTTCCCAGATGGACCAAGAAAGAAAACGTACTTGACATTCTTGGGTCTTACAAACTTCTTGTTCACATTATTCTCCAGTCATGTGATTGTTTGAACTGAGTAGGCTCCTTCCACTTATTTTCACACTGTATTTTGGTTTTTTGTTTTTGCCTTTTAGCCAAATATCACCAACATCCAGACTGTGGCCAGATCAACAAGTGGCATGTTATCCAAGTAAAAATCAGTTAGCATTACAGATGAGACGTCACACTTCTTTACCTTTCTTGCTGAAGAAGGAGAACGTAGGACATGGCTTTGACTTCAGCTTTCTGCTACAGGCCTCATGCCCAGAATCCAACATTTCAAAGTCATTTATGGATTTAGATGCTTTTCAGATAATAAAAGCAGAAATACAACAAAGTAAGTTCAATTTTAGAAGTCACAACTTTTAAATAAAGTTATATATTGCTATCAGATTAGATGGCAAAGCCTTAGAAGTCCTTTTTCTTTAAGTTGTCTTTATGTCTGTTTGACTTTTTCACATGAAGTAGACTTCAGCCATGGTGACCCTCTTCTTTAATTATATGTGTGTGAGTATTTGCAGAATGAAGGAAATAAAGAGAAGCAATGACAGACTTCACCATTCCTGTTACTCTGTGTATTGAAACTGAGCCCACAAAATGTAAAGTGTAATTGTCTATAGCTGGAGTGGGGCCATGATGGCATCTCTTTCATTTTTTCCTCATACTAGCAATATTAATTAGCCACATATTGAAGTTAGCAAACATCTGAAATTGAGGAGAAATATTTGCTTAAATTATTAGAATCAAAGTATTTTAAAATGATCATATTTTATAGTTTTCTGTAGAAAATGGAATTGTAAAGTTCAGTATCACAATTAAGTTTCAACTTGCAACTTTTTCCTGCAACCACACATCAGATTCTTTATCTGCAGAACCCTGCATTTTGAAATTAATTTATAAATGAAAATCGTAGTCTGTTTAAGAATACCAAATTAACATTTCATTTGTTTTAATTTTTAAGGGTTAAGTATAACAATGCTAAAAACCAAGAACAAGAGATCTGAGGTAAGGTGGTATTATGTATAAAACTGAACACTGTTAAAAATATTATATGCTTTCAAAACTTTAAAAATAGCAATATAGAAGAAGTGTAGGTAGTTTCCTCTGCTTAATCTTCAGGTTTTTGGATGAACATGAAGTATTTTTACATATTTTTTTTTATATACATATGTGTGTGTGTCTGTGCCAGCGAATCTTCAGCTGTGTATCAACAATTTTTCAGTAAGTTGTTACATCATGGATTTTTGGGGGTAAAGGATTGGAAGTTCAAAAAGATATAAAACCTTTTAAAATAGAAATATGTAAATTAATTTAAAGTATGTGCATCCTATATGTTAAACATGTTGGCTGTCTAGTTTTGCCAAATTTAAGAAACCAATTTTCTTGTATTGAGTGGTAATTTTCTTGTATTGAGTGGTAATGTAAAATTGAAATTGAATTGAAGAACAGTCCTGATATTAGATGATTGCTGAAATTTATTGTGTTAGCAAATAAAAAATAAGGTCTTAGGATTAAACATATTTGATGTGAAATTTTGTGGTAAGTATAAACAGGATTCCTGACAGAACTTTTGTATTTGCAAACAAGCTATCAGTTTTACATGTATCAGTGCCACACACTAGACGAGCCTTAAAAATTACAAAAGATCAAGTATAGTTTATTTAGAAAAAAGAGAATTTGGTCTTTGTGGATATTAACTAATAGCCCTTTGTACAAAAGACTTGTCTTATTGAATCAGCTGTCTACTTTAGTAAACCCACTACAGAATACAACAGCGTTCACAGGAAAAATGTAAAGTATAGAAGTAATAGCAAGAGTTGTGACAGAACATCATAAAAAGGGCTATGGAAAAAATATTGCACATGGAGGAAAATGTTTGAGAAAAATAATTTAGTTGACCTCAGTGTCATTTAATACAGCTTTATTTCACGTCTTAGGCTCTGATGATTTGTAGATGCCTATCATTTGGGGTAAACTGAGCATTCCTATTAAAGCCATGAAGACTGGACAAAGCCTTCAGAGCTGTAGATTTCCAAAGAGTACACATTGCTTTTCCTGGCACATTCAAACCTCAGTTTGCATTTGGAATGCAAACAAAAATGTCCTGCAGATTGCAAACTGATGTTGAATATAGACATGCAAACGAGTACTCAGAGCATATGACCGTGTCATTATTTCTATTGCATTCATTTGTGTAAAAATATACAGTATATTCAAGCTTATTTTTTTCCATTTCCTATAAAATAAAGAATAGAAATATTATTTTCAGAAAATTATTCTCACTGTTCACCTGAATAACCACAACAAAGTACTCAAATTCTCAGATCTCTTCTCTTTCAAAGAGATACGGTACCTTTCAACTAATGGGATAGGAAGAGAAGGAAGAAGGGAGGAATAATAAAATACATCCCCCACACAACAGAATCCCGTGTTAGCTGCCATATAAAAATGGCCTTTGGGTAGCTATCCATTTAACTTCACTGCAAGTGAAGTGCAGACTGTGCTATCTTCCCATGTACTTAAAACCGTGAGCTAAATCTGTGGCCCATATAAAATTCCATATACCATGTTATAAAACTACACTAAATATGAGGAAGATCCATATGCTCAGATTTATAATAATGTCTTTTAAAGTCCATCAATAATTTGTAAGAATTGTTTTCTCCATGGATAAAGTAGCATTCTGTTACAGTAGTCTAGCTTTTGCTTTTTAAAAATTGCTTACATGAGATCTAGTTTCATTGGGAATATAACTACTGGTGTCGGCACACTTTGGAGGACTACATAAAAAGACTTTAAATATCAGCATAAGAGTAGTGCTTTCATTCAGTGAGAGTGCACAGCAAGAAAGAAATTTTGGCGCATGAAGCAGCTGACCAGCCTTTAAATTCTTGTAGCAAACATGCTATGAGGCATAAGTCATAGTTAATACTGACAAGAGGATTTGTATATGTGCACAATGCTTATTACTTTTAAATGATGGAGAATTACTTTTGCCTTGTAGCAAAGGATCCCTCTTTCTGTACTATGAAATACTTAGAAATAATTCTGGGTGTGAGAAAATTCATGTATGGATGTGAGAAAATTTATGTATTTTCTCAGAGTTTTGATATTACACTTCATATTAGGTTAAATATGGGAACATATAAAAGAATAATCCTTTTCTGATTTTCTTTTCTTAGTCTACTTGGTTCTTAGTGATTAGATTTTACCTGTATCTGTTGTGTAGCACGCTGTTAATGGTTTTTATGGAAATTACAGTTTCATTTGCCACCAGTGACATTTCAGACTGTAAGAACAATTCATCTTGCTCCTCTAGAGGATAACATTGTCAATGAAAGCACCAACATCAGAAATGTTTTGAATATTATTAATTCTGTTCCTCAGCCTATAAAAGCAGTTACTAAATTTTATCAGTATCAGTTAGACAATCTATTAAAAAGGCACGCTGAAAAGTCATCAGACCTGATTGTGGCTACTACTTCTGTTAAGTTCTCTCCAGTGAAAGACCTGTACTACTTCAGCATGAGTAACTATTGTAAGTACCCTAGCAACAAGAAAGAAGAAATTCAAAGCAATTTAAAATGGAGGGAAGCTGATGCTGCTAACAATACTGAAAAGAATGACCGGATGAGGTACCAGTTTTCAGTGGCTTGTAAGAACATAGATCTTGTGACCCGAGCCAGTTTCTGTGATGATAGTCGTCCCTACTGGAGCTCAAGTAATGCTCCGATAAACGGTGGAATATTTACAGCTCAGACAACATTTACAGTGTCAAGCAACAGAGATGCCTTGAGAGCTGGCAATAAGGAAAGAGTGGAGAATTCCCATAGAACTGGTCTAGAAGAAGGAAGTGCTACAGAGATGATACTGGATTATAGAGCACATGAAGGTGCTGAGAGTGCAAACTTTGTGCTTGCCAGTCATGATTTAGATTCTTCCTGTAAAAATGAAGTGGTAGAGGCCTACCATGCCTCAGAAGATAATTCTGTAGCTGCAGTATTTCCCAGAGTAGAAGTGCAAGATCCTTCTGGAAAACAGATGGAAAATAATGTTTGTCTCTTTGCATCTGAAATGGAAAAAGAAGCAATGTCTGAAGCAACTTCAAAAGACCGAAGCGAGCTTGTACCTGTTGTTCATGTTACATTCTCTGAACGAGAACCAGCTACGGAACCGCACAGTGCTAAACAACCTGCCACAAAAAAGAGTGCCATTCGTAGCCTTCCTCCTCATGTTACTCAGAGCTTCAACATTCTTGCTCGAAAAGAAAATGACAAAAGTAAAACAAAGGTGAAGAGAAATAAATATTCATCAAAATGTAAAATGAGTAGCAAGATAAAGATCTCTGAAGACTTAATGGTTTCTGACGAGATTTCCACAAAAGGTAATGCCAAGAGTCAGATTTTTCCATCTTTGGAACTGCCACAGCTGGAATCTGAGACTTCCCTGAAATGTCAAAAAAAGACCCCTCAAGCAGAAAAATACCTTTTTGCTCAGAGTGCTCAGAAACTTAAAAAGCAAAGTTTCTCCTGCAGTTGCAAAAATTCCATTATCATAAAGAAGCCTGCGACTCCACTTTCTTTACCATGTGCACAGTCTGCTTCTGATTTTGTAGATCTGAAATACAGTGACATGTTCAAGAAGATAAATTCAAATGACAAAGGCCCATGTATTTATGAAATGTTTGGAACTCCTGTCTATTCCCACACGCGTGAGGTTGATCAGCATGAGAACAGTTTTTATAGAGATGTTTGTTCTGCTCCAACTAGGAGATGCACTGCTAGCACCTGCAGATCTGCCTGCACTAAAGGGAGAGAGAACAGACGAGTAAGAAATACTCAAAAGAGAACGTATACTAAGCCAAAGAAGACCATACCTGGCACTAAACAACTGCAGAAAGGTTTAATTCCAAAGGACAGAAATACCGAGGTGAGTGACAGCAACGCAGAGCAAGGCAATGTAAGAACTTCTGATTCAGATTGTCAAATAAACAATTCAAGGAGCATGACATTGTTTCATGAAGACACAGATCATCAGCTTACATTTTTGAAAGAGCTTTCACAATCAACTAAGCAAATTAAATTTTTTTCAAATTCAAACTTATCAACTATTAAAGAAGTTTCTTTGGAGCAGTCTTTAGACAGTCAGGATCTTTCCGACCATCAGAGAGCTGCTACCTGTAGCCAGAATCTTCTTCAGTTCAGTGATGAAGACTACACAGAATGTGTCGCTCTAAGTAGTGGTCTATTAACAACAGACCAGGACGTTTGTGTACCCCAGTGCAGGGTGGGTATGGATGGCTGCAAAGGCCTGGAATTAGACCAGGCCTCCTTCAAATCTATAAATAAATGTGAAGCATTGCCCTTTTCAGATAGACTGGAGTGTCAATCCCTTACTAAAAAATTAAATCACAGTTGGGCATGCAAACCTCAAAACAGTGGTTTGGCAAATGAACTGACTCAGCCTTCAGTGATTCAGACAGCAAATGTAACAAGCCCCTGCTTCCAGACAAGCCAAAACATTTTGTCCTGGGCAGATAATAAAGATGTGACTGATGAATTGCTTTGTTGTCTGGCTGAAGAATTGCTAATGCTTGAAGAAAAAGACATCAACTCTTCAAGAACAAAAATTACAGGTTCTAAAATGCAAAATACACGTACTAAAGAAGAAGAAAATATGATGAACGAAGATGGAGCAATAGTAAAAAGTGCTCTACAGAAGGTAAAAGTAATTTCTTGTAACTTGCTAGCTCCTTTGAGTGATGCTTCAACACAAGTTTGGATGAAAGATAGGACATATGTGCTCATTAATGATCAAGTCTCTTCTGATTCTTCCAGTGCTCAGTTGAGGGTACCCATGTTCGAGGCTGTATGTCAGGATACAAGCCAGATCGTACTAAGGCATGACAGGAATAGCTATCAAGGCTTGTAAGATGGATCAAGATAAATTAAGAAATTGTAGTGAATAAAAAGGAGAGGCTATTTTAACTGAAGAGCATGTATAAAAAGGTGCTGGGGCAAGGCAAAAGCCCTTGAGATCTTGGCACCTAAGGAATATGAAAAGACACTACAAATGGTCCTTGTATATCCAAATGAGCAATTTTCTTGAATCTCTGAGTTCAGCCAGATACTTTTCTAGGTATGAACTACAAGTATTGGCTTATCAGACAGACTTAAGGCTGTTTAATTAATGTTTATTCAAAACTTCAAGCTCAGAAGGCTTAGATTCTGGCCCCCAGCCCAGTTAAGACCCTTCACCTACTAAGGTGCTTATCTACCACTACCGCTTCCCCTTGGACCTGTTAGCTTTTTGTCAATTTAGTTACAAATTTATAAGGAAATTTCTTTCACTACATGTTGACTTACGCTTCTGCAGACACAGGTGCCAACTACACCTCCATTCTCACTTCTCGTAGGGCGATCCGTGGCTGGATGGAGTAATTATTACCATCTTTCTGAAGCAGTCTCTTCTTCCTGGAAGTCATGTCCAAATTGTTTTCATCAGACTTGGGTTACATATGTTACCTAGAGCAAGGCGATAGTCACAGTCACCGTTCAGCTTAGCAAACTGTACCTACTGACAAAAAAAAAGTATTAAGCAGATGTATATCGTGCTATTTTAAGTGTTCCTTCTGTCTGTTTTCCTGTCAATGGAAAAAGATGGCATGCTACAATCTTTTGGTTATGCACTATTGTGATAAATACTTGAAAATCTTTACATAGTCTTACTTAGTACAGCAATTGTATCAATGAGTGGGGCAGAGTATATGTATGTATAAAAATCTATAGAAGAGAGTCATAACAGGTAAAAATACTCCTTATAAAAGGTGTAAGGCTAATATGAAGCCTTTCTTTTCCCTCCTGCTTTCTCCCCGCACTGACCACCATCTTTCAAGCAGAGTTACAGTAAAGCCTTTTTGGCATCAAATGAAGGAAGTGACCTGCTAAACTTTGAGGAATCTACTAAGTTACCAGGAAGCAGTTTAGCTAACAAAGATCCTATCATGTGGACGAGAGGCGAAGTCCTTGGAAAGGGAGCCTATGGCACGGTAAGTTAATGTCTGAAAATATGAAGAGATGTGCTGGTTGTCTTTGAGATGCATCATACCATATAACTGACTGTTGTCCTATTTGGCAAGTAACAAATATTTTGGATTATACAATAAGACATGGAATATGACAAACACAAAGATACGATTTGAAATAAGTAAATAGTTTTATTTAATGTTTCATTTTAATAAATGCTAGTTTCATTGTAGGTATACTGCGGTCTGACAAGCCAGGGACAATTAATAGCTGTAAAACAGGTTGTTTTGGATACATCAGATCAACTCACTACAGAAAAGGAGTATCAGAAGTTGCATGAGGAAGTTGACCTTTTGAAGACATTGAAGCACGTTAATATTGTAACTTACTTGGGAACTTGTCTGGAAGACAACATTTTAAGCATTTTCATGGAGTTTGTTCCTGGTGGCTCAATTTCTAGTATTATTAATCGTTTTGGTCCATTGCCAGAAATTGTCCTTTGTAAATATACAAAACAAATTCTACAAGGGGTTGCATATTTACATGACAATTGTGTGGTACATAGAGACATCAAAGGCAATAATGTTATGCTGATGCCAAATGGTATAGTAAAGCTAATTGACTTTGGCTGTGCCAGGCGGTTAGCTTGGGTAAGCCTCAGTGGCACACACAGCGAGATGCTCAAGTCTGTGCATGGGACTCCATACTGGATGGCGCCAGAAGTTATAAATGAATCTGGATATGGAAGAAAATCAGACATCTGGAGTGTTGGCTGCACCGTATTTGAGATGGCAACAGGAAAACCACCCCTGGCTTCCATGGACAGGATAGCAGCCATGTTCTATATTGGAGCCCACAGAGGACTGATGCCTTCCCTACCTGATCGATTCTCCGGCACTGCGGTGGATTTTGTGCATGCATGCTTAACCAGGTATGTAGGTTTTTTAGCTGAAAAATGGAAGGAAAAATGCAGATAGTTTCTTTGTAGAGATTGCTGATGGGAGCTTAGGTTATCTTTTATATGGTACATATGACTGTGTAGAAAAACTGCATTGTAAATGCATAGTTTTTAAACATTTCATGAAAGCCTTTAAATTATAGTATACATAAAAGAGCTTTACTTTCTACAATGGTACAAAAAACCCTCTCAAATTCTCTTCTTGTAGGCCTTATCATTTATTTCCCCTGTAATTTTCATGCAGAAACATGGCACCAGTGAGCTTTAGACAAAATATTTGGTAAATTTCTTTGGCATGCCTTGCTGTTCCAATACCCCATCGGCTGAGTCTGGCCTGTGTCAGGCAAGTTGTTTTGAGGACGGTATTCTAAATGAAAGAGCTTTCACTTAGTTCTTGTCTCTGCAGTAGAAAAATCTGTTATCAGTGCCAGTCTAGGAAATACATGCTTATTTGAAACATAAAGTTCTCTACATTTAAAAAAAAAACCCAAACCACTAGCATTCACCCATTATAAGAATTATTTTTGCGGTGTTTGTTTTGTTTTAAATATCAGCTTTGTTAGAGAGAAGCATGTTGCTTAGTGGGTGTGGCAGTGGTCTTGGAGGGCCTGATTTCTAATCCCTGGATTAGAATTGTTATGGTACGGTTACGGTTCCCGTGGACCATAGCACAATGACCAGAAAAATCGTGGACTGTATATAGAGACATCTTATGTACTTTGTTTAAAAGGTAGAAGGAATTGTTAGGTAGAGAGAAACATACAGATATAAAGCATTTTAAATAAAGGATTTACCTTTTCAAAAGTCAGGAGGCACCTGTGGCGGCAAAGTTCTAATGTATGATCTCGCCATGTCCTAAATGTAAATGCTTCCCTCATTCCATCTTCCCCCTTAGTTTGTTATTTCAGAAATCAGTGTCCTTTACTCCTTCCCGTTTTTTTTCTCCAAATTGAGGGTTGAAAAAGCCCAAAGCCCTTGGTTTTAGCAAGCCAATATTGTAATTACAATATTGTAATTCCAAGTGGGCTCCTTAACATGAATGATGTTGATTGGAGATGACAGAACATCTTGATTGACACAGGATCAAACAAATAATTGTCATCCTCCTTAAATACATTTTTGGTGCACCTGAAACAGCCACGTTAGCAGAATTATTCAATGTTTTGGAAGGAATGTAGAGGAACAAAGAATGATTTCTGTAATCATAACATATTTCAGTTTTATAATTCATAAATTCCAACAGTCTCTTCCCATAAATCCTGCTTTCCTTTCTACCAGCTTTGTCAAAAAAACTAAAAATGAGTAATGACTGCAGAAGGAGGAAAAAAAAAAAAGGCTAAGTTTGCATTTAGCTTTTGCAAACAATTACATCACAGGCATGCCTATTCATTGTATGTACTGATTTTTCAAACCCTCAATGCAGAGATCAACATGAACGCCCTTCTGCTCTGCAGTTGCTGGACCATCCCTTTGTGAAAGGAAGACAGTGAATTTTTCAAAACTCTTGCCAAATGAGTATACATTTTTCCGTATAAAAAATTTCCACTTGTGAAAAAAGATCAGAAGGAACCGGACTTAAAATTGACAGCAGAAATTACTAGAGAGCAATTGTCTACAAAAGGAGTCTATTATTAGAGAGCAGTACGATTAAAGGAACATTTTTTGCGATGGCTACGCTCACTGGCGTGAGCGTTCCTTCACTGTGAACACAGGGCCACGTTTTGTTGTATTTGGAGAGGCTTTAAGAGAAAAACCCACACATCGCCATCACCAGTATGTGCCAGGCAAGGTAAGTTGGAATGCCAATTCGTCTGTAAAAACCTATGGAAGGTATGCTGTCGGCAGAAAGCACTGCAGGTGCCAAAAGCTGTGTGAAAGCTCTGCAGGAAGCTCCGCTCAAACTTGTAGTCATTAAGTGGGCCTGTGATGATGCCGTAGGAAGCCCAAACCGTGTAACAGTATCGGCACAAAACGTACCAAAGCTTTTATTTAGCGACGCAGGCCCTTTAGTTTTTAGCTGGTGAAAAAAAAAAACAACTAGTTTTTGCATGCATACATCAGTCCTTTGTTACTGAGGTACCGTATCGCTACGAGATACTGTAGTGAGAATGACAGGAGGTGTACGCATGTGCATCTTTATTAGGCTTACATCCGGATCATTTCCTAGTCTGGCTAGAATTACGGACCTAAACTTTGTGACTGTCGTTTCTCAACAAGGTAGTGCATTTTACGGACAGTTTCAGGTCACAGAATGACTGAGGCTGGGAGGAGCCTCTGGAGATGCTCTAGTCCAACCCCACTGCTCAGAACAGGGTCGACTGAAGCAGGCTGCTCAGGCCCTTGTCCCATTGGCTTTGAGTATCCACAGCCTCCACGTGTTCCAGTGTTCAACCACCTTCGCAGTAAAAATGTTGTTAGGTTTGAACAGTCTGTCTCGTATGTCACGTTGTGCCCGTTGCCTCTTGTCCTGTCACTGGTAACGCTGAAGAGTCTGGCTCGATCTTCCTCACTGCCCCCGTCGGGTATTGATACACATGGGTACAACTGCCCCCGGACCTGCTCTTTCATCACGCAGCGGCATGTTTTCCATGTTGAGAGGGATGCCTTGTAATGCTCACCCTTCTTGTTGCTGGTACAGAGCAGCAAAAGCATAGGAGCGTTACCGTCCTCTCGTTTGCAAAGGCTGTAAAATGCTGTTTGACTCGCTAGACAGTCTACTGCTATTTTGCAATATCCTTAATCTGAAATAGAATAGCAGATTTGATTCTGAAACGTGAACTGTTTTGTGAAACGCTTGAGTGAGCACTATGTAATTAGATGACAGGTAACAGCACAGCAAAAATAATTTTTTACAGTTAGTGTAGCTAGCTACTGCAAGCTGCACAAAATTAAATAAAACGTGAAGACCATTATTATGTATTAATAAAACAAAAAAAACCCCAGGTATTAGTATTTAGATTGTCCTCTTTCTGATAAGGTTTCTTCTGGAGTATTTTTCAAATTTAAAATTTCAGGGGAATGAGACGCTGTAGAAACCAAAAATTGGTTTCACTGCATCAGAATGCGGTGGGACTTTAGGCCTTTGGGAGCACCTAGGCTGCAGGAAGAGATGCAGTAACCCTCAGCCCTACAACCATTCAGGGCTGAGCCCTCCAGAATTCAAGACCCTGACGTCAGTGCCAGCAGTGACATCAACATTAGTGTTTTACAAAAAAGAAAGGAGGAAGTTCTAAGTTTGATATATTTCCCCAGAGTGCTAAACATACAGTTACTTAAATAGCTTTCAAACTTCTATTCCAGTAGCCTGACTTCAGAGAGTTGGTCTAAACTTTATGAAAGCAAAGAGAAATCAGTACTTCTAGCAAAATTCTTTATTAATAGTTTCTGTAGGTATAATGTCACATAACAATGACAGATCATTATGCCAGTATAAGAGAAATCCTAACATCACCGTAAACTTCAAAGTTCGAACAGTTAACAGTCCCATTTTGAGGAATACCGGTTGGTCCTCATGCCAAAAATCCACGGCAACTTCACATCAAAGTACCTTGTGGAATAAAGGTGGGAGCCCTGGCATATGAACTCAAGTGGGATGTACGTAATTCTATCAAGTGCATTAATTCCTCTTGGATTAAGGTAGGGTCTCCAACAAAGCTGCAAAGTAAATGTGAGTTTTTGTTTAGCACGGAATGAACCTGAGATGACGGTCCTAAGCAGGGAAAGAATGGGAATGCTCTAGGATATACAGTTAATTAAAAAAAATGTCAGAATTGCAAAAACCCCTCCTCGTGCATGTGTCTTATAAGCAAAACTAACATCTTCTGTTAAAGACTGCGTTCTTCCATATAAAGGTTACCAGTTTTTCCAATTTCAATGTAATGTTTAATCCAGCTTGTTACACTAAAATTAGTCTCCAACTTAAAGGTTTGTAAAACTTTAACCTGAGTTTTTAATCAACACATTTTTGCTTTTGTTTAACCAGCCTTTGAGCATGAGGTGGGCGTTTAAGGCTGGCGCTTGCAACAGAGGTATTTCAGCTTACTGATGCTGGCCAACAGGGGAGATGTGCTTGCATCCCAGCCCCGTGCTCAGCGCAGCTAAACCAAGAAGTACGTTGGTTTAGGGTGCCTTGGGTCGCCCCGCTGAGCCCAGGCTAGTGGCACATTCCATAAACAAGTCTAACTTTGCATATTTCTTACTTGATGAGATGATAGATTTTTCACACCAAAATTCAGGTAATTCAGACACGTGTAATAAGGTGCCTCGTGTAATGAGGGCAGCGGGTGAGAAACCTTAGAAACCTTCTTGAAAAGCTTTATGTTCAATGAAAAGTGACTCAGTGAGGAGGGTCATGCTTGCTTAATTATTTACAGTATTTGAGCAGGGCAAACCTTAGAGAGTACAGCCTTCATTTGTAAAACCAGTGAAGAACCCGTTACAAAATATGCGGGCTGCCAAGGAGTAGGTATGACCACTTTGCTGTGATGCCACGTTTCCTCAAGATTCGAAGCTTAAATTTGAGAAGCTGAAAATACGCTGTCCTTTTATCATCGCAGGCGTACCTACTATGTCTTTGATGTGGTAATGTTTAAAGCTCTGAGCTATTGCTCAAATCTCAGGAAAGGGGAGGGTTCTTAGGCATGCCAACCCGGCTATTACGTGCTGGGCTTGAAACTACAAACAGCAATATGCCTCTCAAAATACCCGCATCAACCTTTCTTCTCAAGGAAGCAGACACTGAGCCCAGAAAACCCAGTCTTTTGAGATTATTTGGGTTCCAAATTAGTGCTTTTTCACAAAGTTCAGCAGGAACTTATGTGGTTTTCTACAACCCTCCTATCAAAACTCTGGGTCTTGCACGTGAGTAAAACGGAACAAGAGTTCTCCCGAGGAAGGGCTTCCACTACGCCCAGCAGAGTGTCTTTTTCCCCCTACTTTCCACAGGGGCCTGCACCATGAGGCAGCTTCAGAAAGTGAATTTTACAGGTGTTGTCAAAGAACACCGTCTCTGAACTGTGGCAAGAAAAATGGTGCAGGAATACAGAGGACTCAAACCCAAGTACTGAAACTTGGAAGGTTAAAAATTTGACTGGGGTTTGCTCTATCCATCTCAGGAGAAGCCAGAGAAACAGTCATTCCCAGTAGCAATGTGAGAGGAATGCTCCTGGCATATTTTTTTTTTTTTCCCCCAAAGGTCTGAGTTAAGCATTTCAGATGAATCAACTGGCTCGTTCAGTTTGGTGTAACTTCCAAGTCTTTTAAGACATTTATTTTTGGAACTGACTGTGGGAACGTGCATTTCAATCCCAATAAAAGAAAGCAAATTAGCATTTGCTCAATCCCCTTCACTGCAAAACAAGGATTGGGAACCTTTCCCCCCAAGGTCTCGCAAAGATCCTTGGTATGCTCTTGTCACCCACCCCTTTCCTGCCACTCCCCACTGCTAAAAAATAAAAATGAAGTAAAACCAAGAAGTGAAGCATGGCCAGCTACCATACAATGGAAGGACAGGGCACAGGCTCTCAACCCCAGGTGAGAGTGAGGGAGCAGCTGAAGACAACATAACATTTCTACACTTTGCTTCTCGGGTATCAAATACCTGATCGCCAGAACGTAAAGGAAACGAACCAGACTTCAAACTTTCAAGCATTCCACTATTTGATTGATTTGATGAAAACCAGCAACATTTTGCCAATAACTGAAAAGGGATCTTCTTTGTGTTTACAAATGAAGTTGGAAAATTAAACATAGGAAAATGGGATAATTTCTGCACAATAGAGGTGAGGTAGGGAATTTTATTGAAAATACTTTTTTTTTTTTTTACAAGTTCTTAGAAATAAAGTTGTTTTTTCTAGTCTCACACAAATGGCTGTACCTCAAAAATTCAACTATGCTACTATGTAACAGTTATATTTACAGTTAGCCAAAAGAATATACAGAACTGCCATTTTATGCAAATACCGAAGTACCAGATCACAGTGAGATACATTACTTCAGCACTCCCACCATTAGGAACAGATTAAGATTCAACATATGAAAGAATCTCGCTATTCTACAAACCTCATCTCACAAAAAGGGAAGATTTTCAATTGTGTTGTAGCGAGGTCTCCACTACAGTGTCGGTTTACAAATTACATAATGCGTGTAACTCATTTTATACCAAAAAAAAATTCTGTAATCAAAGTGATGAACAGAGTAATAGTGTTGTCTACCAGCCTTTTATTGCATTTATTCAGTCGTTCGCTTGTCAGGCTGGTGCCGATCCCATTGGTTTTCATTCCTTTCGGACACCTCAGCCAGGCTGCGATTCACACAATTCGCTAACGCGCAGTGGGCTTCAGCCGGGGAAAACTAGCAGCATCTTGTTGCATACCTTCTCCCTCCCTCTCAGCCCCTACTCCCACCACGCTGAATTCCGTTTTGGACACAAAAGACGCATACAGTTTCACATATTTACAATTACATTGAAAACCAAACCCGCTGAGGTTTACGGACGTCCTTTCCAGAGACACCAAAAATCGCTGCTTGGATCTCAATGTGGCATAGCAACATTTTGTCCACGATAGCTCACAATTTCCCAGAATCAAAATAGGACATATTTCTTTTGAAACAGCACCTTAGGATGAGGACCTAACACTCTTTTCCAATTTACATCAGACAGGCACTAGTTACCATCCAGACATTTTAACTCCAGGTTAATGACAGCAATTGCCATATTTACAGTACAATATATTGCTTATCCAGAGTGGCTGCGCAAGATGCATTTCATGGCACAACTATTTAAACAGACTTGAAAAGAAAGTATTGTAGTGCTTCAAAGAAAATTTTAAGACAATTTACTGCCATTTCATCTGTCTGCCCACATTATAGTTTAGGACAGTATACAACGCGGATTACGTTTGTTAAAAATCAGCCCCAAGAGTAGCGCCGAGATGGAACGGAAACAAGACTATAAAAGGACAGAAAATATTCAACAGCGCAGAAGTGTGTAACGAGTTACATTCCGAACACAGAAAAAATAACCAAGTCGGTAGGGACAAGATAGATTTGGGTTTTGTACACGGGCCGAGATTTAAGCTTAGATTTAGCAGAAAACGCGATGAGGCTTCCATGTAAATATTCCGTAAGTGTAAATAAAAAACCAAAACCAAACAAACCCCAAGTATCCATAGTTCAAATAAAACTTATTCAAGTAATTACAAGCGTTTGCATTACTGGAAACAGAGTATTACATAGTAATTGATATACCTGTAGGTACATAATACAGCAACTACCAACCGGGCAGATGCTGAAGGGTTTTATCACGTAAAGCACGCGCCAGTACCGTGACTGAACGGGCCAAGCTCCAGGCGTGACGTCCGAGACGTACGGAGTTACAGGAGCACTAAGGGAACGAGGTGGCTCAGCAAAAGTTCACTTCGCATCGTGTTCGCTTCCAAGTCAGAAGCAGCCACGGCCAACTGGCTGTCGCTGCTACACACCGAGTTCACGGCGAGGTACTTCGTAGCTTGGCAATAGTTTTGAGTAACACCCCAGAAGGGCAGTTCACTGTTCTCCAGGCGACGGAGCTGCAGCATGGGCTTTGAGAGCACAACCAGGTTCCCACCTGCCATCTCTTCTGAAGAGCAAAACACCCTGGAGAGAGCGCACAAGCCATTGCACCCACGCTTGCAGGCAGATAAAATGGATGCTAGTGGTTTAGCTGGGAGACCGATTTCTTGCTTGGTTTGGTTTTTTTTTTTTTTTAGTTTTTTTTTTATTTTTTTTTTAGAAAACCCCCACAGAGCTGAAAAAACAGAGCAAGTATCTCTGCCAATTTGGTAACTAATGACAAGTACAATGCACAGAATCAATGATAACTATTTTTATTGTTGGAATATAAAGTCGTGATATCGATAGTTTTATTCTTATTTACTATGAAGACTGCATTCACCTGTAAAAGAAATATGGCATCACACACAAGTACACTTTTGGGATTTCAGAACATGGGTATTATTCTGAAATGGTAATGGAAACAGCGACCCCTGTTTACTATTAAAAATAAATTATGACTTTTTTAAAAAAACAAAAGAAAAGATGATTTTTCCACAATGACAGTTATGAATTGCAGTTAAGTCACATTAATCTACATAACCATTATTAACAGCTCTGTGTCTATTTTACTGCATCAAGCCAATAAACATTTAAATGCACTTCACATCAAAAGATCATGTAAACTTTTATTTTAATTCCTTTTTCCTTCAGAAAACTAGGGACATTTCCCAGGTCTGGCCACAACGAGCGAGCAGAGGCCTACCCGATCTCCTGCCTCTCTGGCAATACTGGCCGGTGATGACCCTACGTGGTACCGGATACCTTCTCTAGCGAAGTGTCCCTTTTAAGCGGCTTCCAATAAGGCCTACAGTTTAAAGATAAACAAGACAAAGTGCCATCTTTGTTTGGATAACTGATGGACTCTGGCGAGATAAAATAAAGTTATGTGTATTTTGTTATACTTACAAGCAGCTCCAATCCTGAGTATTTATGGTATATCTAAACATACAAAAATGTATGTACATTTTTCTCCACTTTCTTGTAAACAGTTGTCAGTATACTGTTTTTAATCCCTTTATCTTTGAAACATGCAAATCATACATACAGTATAAATACACAAGGAAACAATTACACTCATTCAAAAACTACGCAACAGAAAGTTGTGGCTGCAGTACTCAAAATTATAAATAATCAATGCTCGAGGCATCCTATACGCCTAAAAGCGGACGTTCGTTCTACTGTTCTTAGCTGCAGTTGTAGAAATACTGAGATTTTTGCACCTTCCATGCTATGACAGTATGTATAACACTACCATATGTGGAGATAAAGACTCGTTTACTATACCTCTTCTTTTCAGAGTGAAGGATAAAGCAGCACTTACGTATACTGAAACCACGGCAGCAACAGCTGGCGTTGCTACTGCTGTATTAGGAAGTTTTCCATTCTAACAACTCTTAAATTAAAAAAAAAAAAAAAAAGGTAAAGAAAAACAACCTAAGAGTTGACTACATGTTCATTCCTTGGGCACTTAACAGCGAATCCAGCATGTCGAATGTATCTTTGTAGTCCATATGCTGGCTGTTTGTACTGTACTGGTGATGGGCATCAGGACCGTTCTCCACTGGTTTCTTGTCCAGTTTCACGAGGGTGCTGAGATGTCCGTAGCCCACCTGGTATGTGACAGGGGGAGGAGGGGGTAAGGGAAGGTTAAAAACAGAGTTGTGAGAGGATACATACTGCTTAACAGAGGAAGAACTAGATGAACTACCTGAACTTTTGGAACTTTTGCTCATTTTGGAGTGGTGGTTGTGAGAAGCATCGTTGCTGTGCAACTTCTTCCTTGAAGAGCCGGAACTAGAGGAATTGCCATCGCTACTCAGGCCAACAGGACTCCTCAGAACCGTCGGTGTGACGCCGTCAGCGCTATGCTTACTGCCGCCACCACTGTGTGAATGGGCGTGCTTGTGACCCACACCGTGGTGGCGATTCACAGAGTGTTCTTTGTGTTTTTCCTTATGCTCTTTGCTAACGTGGGGGCTCGAATGTTTACTTTTTCCGCTACCCTCGTCCGACGAGCTATGCCTTTCGGAGGAAGAAACTTTAATTTTCATTTTCAGCTCCTCCTTACTGGCACCCTTTTCTGTGGGTGGGATCGGTATACGGAGTTTGAGCGAGCCGCCCTTTTCCTTCTTATCAGCCAAGTGTTTTTCCGGCTTCTCTGCGTTTCCAATAGGAATTTTCATTTTAATTGGAGACGTAACAGAAGAAGAACTGCTGGCTGTCTGGGGCTGCATGTGTTTTTTATGCTGCTGTTCGCCTGGGGTTGCTACGTAGTGTTCTCTCACATCCAGTTCAAGGGTTTCAAGCTTGCGCTTCTCTCTGTACTTATCCAAAGACATTTTCTGAGGAATTATTACAGGAGCAGCAACTTGTCCGTGGTGTTTGTTTCCCGACTTATGAGAATATTCTTGTTTGACAGTAGAATGCTCGGCAAGTTTGTCAGGTCTGTGATGTACTCCAGAATGCAACGGCACGGACGTCCCTGGTTGGAAGTTCATGTTGTACTGACCAGCAGGTAACGCCTCCTGTTTTTGAGAGTATATTTGTTCCGTCCTTGTTTGTTCTTGATGCTGCTGAGGCCATTCCTGGTGTGATGCCAAACTGTATGAGGTACTTGGCATTCCTGTGGCTAATATTGCCAAATTTTCAGGTGCATGACTGTCTGGAACAGAAATACTTCCTGAGGTCAGAGGTACCGGTGCAGGAAACGACGCTGATGGTTTTTGGAAACTTGTGTTTGCAGCTACGCCAGTTACTGTATCCACCAAAATGGAATTCTGGACCAAGGATGAACCAAGAAGCGAATTCTCAGATACCTGTCCATCACCTTTAGGTTTCTTAGCAGCCTGATTAGCCTAGGCAAAGAGGAAAGAAGTGAGAAAATACACAGCTTAGAACACTTGTACGGTACGTTCTAATTTAGCTCAAAGGTGAGGATAAGAGCCGACTCAAGGTTTCACCCCCTCCCAACCCAGCTGCAGGGATAAAGAGCAAATAAGATATAACTAAATGTTTTCCCTCGGTTCATAATTCTCCTGGAAGTTCACCTCTTTTTGCTAGACACTGTTATAGGAAAATTTCTTACCCGCCAATTTCTAATTCTCTTGAGCCTGCTAGGCGTTTTCTCCAGTATCTGCAGAAACTCATGAGTTAGCTCTGGGTAGAAAAAAAACCAAAGCCATTTCTTACATCTGATTCTGTAATAACCAGGTTAAACTTCAAGCATTTTTCTAGACTAACAGTATACAGCTTTTGCAGTAGTTACTACAGGCTGCACATGGTTTGAATGGGTATTTAATGAAGAATTTTGTTAGACAAGTCTTGAACAAAAAAAGCTACAGTATTTCACTATGACAGACTTCTGACCACTACACACATTCGGCAAAAAAAAAAAAAAAAAAAACAGGTCTAAATTTAAGATTTTGGTTTTACTCTTGCAGAATCTGGATTCATTAGACCAAAAATTTCAAGAGGGATCTGTACAAACAATAGCTCCTAAAATAACATACTTGCCATTCAGCTTGGGCATTTTCTGTATGAAGTTAAGGTTCCTTGAAAGCATAAATTTTTAAGTCACTGCTTCAGTCATCCCACCAAGCTTCAGGAACAACCAACAACAGCTCTGAACAAAATAAGCCATCGGACCCTCTGAAGCACCCTGGTTTAAACAACAGCTTTTGATCAATTTGCGTTCAAGGCAAAGTAGCTGGCCGTGTTAAAAAAAACCCCCAAAGATCCTTGCAATTCGTACATCCACAAGGAAACGTAGGTCTCCACGCTCGTCAGCTGCAAATAAAAATACTTTCCACTGAAATGGAACTTTACTCACGAACTCAAAACAATTAGGTACAGTCAGAATTTGAATGCAAAAGCACATCTCTTGCAGGTCTGGAAGAACTGGCTTCTCCAGAACTCCACGAGGGAGTTACACACTAAGCTGCTGCCAAGTGCAAAGCTGCCGCAGCCTTTGGGTCTGCCCGAGCCTATTACACACACCAGCTCCATAAACGCTTGCAGAACTCGCCGTGAGCTCACAGCACACATCTCGCGGGATTTTCAAAATCGGAGCGATGCGTGCTTGCCAAACACACAAAACTAAGAGCCAGATGAGAAGGACGGCAGGGTGGTATTTGAAACTACAGATACAACTTGAAGAAGCCTACTAAGACGGAGATATTTGAACTTGCAATTTCAAGCTCACTCTGGTTCCGTGCTTGACACAACATCCACTCAAGTTTTCACTTTCAAAAAAAACCCCCAAAAAACACATTGCTGTTAAGAAATAGGAGCTCAGCAGAGGAGGAGAGCAGGCCACGGGGAGCTATGCTGGGCTGCACCAAGCCTGGAGGCCTCCGCTGCTACCCTGCAACAAACGGTTCACTCTGGAACTAACAGCAAAGTCCAATACGCAGATCTGAAAAGCCCCAGAAGCTACCACCTCCACTACAGCAGCCTACAGAGGCCTTAAATTCAGACTCCACTGTAGTAAGTACTATTTCAAAAGACAGTAAACCTCTAGGCATATAGTCTTCTAGACAGACGCTTTCTTCTGGAAAGAAGCCATATAACAAAAAAAACAAAAACAAAA
>VZTL01009418.1:8971-20482 GCA_013400535.1 Scopus umbretta
TGCCCATGGCAGGAGGATTGGAACTAGACGATCTTTAAGGTCCCTTCCAACCCAAACCAGTCTATGATTCTGTTATTCTATGATTCTATGAAATTGCATGCTAAAAGTTGTTGAGGTGCCCTTACACATCTTCAGCTGAAGTGGGGTGATGAAGACAGGTGCTTTCATGACTTCCTCCCTCAAGTATTTTTTTCTCACACACTTGCTCTGAAAGCTGTTTCAGCATTGTCTTGCACCTGAACTAGGCAATTATGTTAGTGTTAGTTGAGTGTCAATACCCTCCAGATTTGAAGTGTTTCATACCTCTACACAAACTGCATTATGAATGTGGGGCAAAGGTGTTGTCAGTGCTCTGGCATCCAGTGCAAACATCTTTCAAGCAAGCAGATTAAATTGCTTAATATATATTACTATCTGGTTCATCAATGTGTAGCTTTAATATGCAGTTCCACTTGTAACTCTATTCTCAGGCAGGTAAAGGCACACATTACCATGAAAAACACTGTTCTTGCTGCTTCTCGCATCCAAGACAGACTTTTCAGGCTGGCCTTGGCCTCCATGAAGCCTACTTCTCTTTGTTATAACTGTTAAGGCAAAATTTGGCTGTAAGAAAGATGTAATTCTGGCACAATAACTTGGAAACTTTTGTGCCACAGCACACAGCATAAAGCAGTAATTAGATGGAGAAAAAAAAAAGGAACTCTTTTTGTTTAAATGGTGATGTGAAGTCTTTCAAAGCAGCAGCTACACAGTCCATGACTTTCCCCAGACTCATTAAAGCAAAAACCTTAGCCTTCCTGCCCCATTCAAAACCATAAATTCTGCTAGGATTACATGCCAAGTTGATTTAAAGTTGTTGCTCAATCAAAAGAAAGTGATGACTCTAAATTTCAGCGCTTTGTAATGTTCTGAAGCAAGCTGTAATCTGCTTTCATGGACAAAATGAGACTTTTCACCCTTCCGATTTGGATTGTCAAGATTTTTATAGCTGGTGTTATGGGATAATCACCCTTTGCTTTGGTTCATTGATTGGTCTAGTTGGGTTTTTTCCTCTTATTTTTTTGAAGGAATCACTGATTGCTCCAGACAGAACTCTCCTGATGTCCTCTGGAGCTTCCCACCTGTGCACCAGTTTAGGTCGTCGTGGATAATTCAGTAAGGAGGCTTACCTAGACCTGAGCAAGGGATAGAATCCTAAGCACTTCATTCTCTGGGCACTCAAGATCCCCGCTGAAGCACTGAATGTCATATTCAGCCCTCTATAGCAAACGTATGTGAGTACACAGATGGTCACAACAGCAGCACTTTCCCACAGACATTCACTTGTTATTTTTAAGCAAATTCTCTTCCATTTGTCCTCAGACCTGTTGTTGTTCACCCAAGTATTCCAGGCAATTTAACCCACAGGCAGAAATTTTTCCCGAAGAAAGACACACAGATACAACAGCAAAAGGAATGCAGAAAATAAGCTGGGAAGAAAATTAGTGAGCCAGATGGACAGACAGACTGATAGTCTGATATGCAGAAAGAGTTTGCTTGGAGTGAATTCAGGACAATATACAGAGAATATGTGGAGAACTTGAAGAGGGCCAGGACCTCATTCATTCATTCAACTTCATTGAGTTCCAGTGCACAGGCCAGTCCAGTGGCCCTGTTTCATATACTGTTATGTAGATATATATACACCAGATAGTCTCCAGGTGCAACATAGTCAAAGACTACATTTTCACCAAAGATTTCAACATCTGAAGAGTTGTATTCCTTCTCTGTCACACTTGGGAAGTTCATAGGAACTGTTAGGCCTATTTGACTCAGTTTTATGGGTATAAATCAGAACTGCCAGAAGCAACGATATTGGTGCAAGGTATACAAGGGGTCATTTAGCCAAATCTTTTGGTAGCTTATTCCATTGACTAATCTATCCAGCAATAGATTATTACCTGTCAGAATTGAAAGGCTTAAAATAATTAACCTCTCCCCAATACTCTGTCAACCCCATTATTAAGTTCTGAGTAGATCGCTGAGATTTTCCCTTTCAATACCCTGCTGACTCTCCTGTCTCTTCATTTAGATCCGTGTCAGCCTTTTGTGAACATCAAACTTCTCAGTCCTTCACTCTATGTCCTCTGCCTTTCCACAGGCCTCACGTTTGCACCCTGCTTTGCTCTCCCCTTTACATCTCTTCTTTTATCCACATCCCCTCCTCAAACATGCTAATGTCTGATCTAATATAGGCTCATCACGCTTTGCTGCTGCTTCAGACTTGGCTCCTGCGGGCAGTAGTAATGATATCCATGGTGTCAATCAGCATCGCCCTATTGCCTTCAGTATAGCTATCTCCAACTTACACCAGCTGAGGATCCAGCCTTCTGCTGCCAAAAGTACTAATGATTTTGCAGAAATATGGGTCTCTCTCTCCCTCTCTTTCACTTTTTTTTCTCCCAGCATGAAAGATCTAATTACAAATTGCTGAAGGCTTGCTACAAATAAAACAAAAAAAAAAAAAAAAAGGGAAAAAAAGATACCCTTTTGAGTCTGCATTGTCTGTTACTAATTTACTGAAAGGAGTTGGATCTAGATTTTCACCCAAATAAATATTTCTTCTCATGAATACTGAGAACAACTATTCAGTGAAATATCTCCATGGAGAGTTTTTAAACTTATTTTCACAGCTGTGAGTTTGTTCAGGCTGATATTACTGGATAACAGTACTATGAATGATAGCAACATTACCATGTTATAATGTTAACAGCACCATCCAGCCTGGCTTCCTGCTCTCTGGAAATACCCATTATCTTACCTCCCAATAGCTTCAATCCAGTGGATGGGATGTGTGCCATATTTTTAGTTGGTATGATTATATTAAGGATGACAACACAGAAAAGCTAAAGGCGACATTCATACTGGAAGGCTAAACAGCATGAAGGCCTTTTCTCTGCCCCTGGGGCCAGCTGCAGCAGGGCCTCCTTCTGATTTCTCCTTGGAGTCCCTGTCAAGGTGTGCCCAGAGAAAACCAGCTGGGTTATCAGAGAGGAGTTTCTGTTTTGTGATACTCGATGGACCCAAAACATCTTGCAAGCAGAGGAGACAAAGGGACTATTGGATGTGAGGGAACTGCTTACCGTTGGTGATGTTGATGTCTGGAGTAAGGGATTGAAGGAGAACGGTTTGGGGTCCTAGTCCCCTTCACAGTTTAAGTTCAAGAAAATATTTTTCTGGATCCACAATTTGTCCAAGGTATGGAAGCTTTAGACAGAGCCACGAATGGAGCCAGTGCTGCCTGACTCCCGGTCACTGCCATGAAGCCTACCTTTGCTCTACTCCAAGCACTGTGGTTAGTATGGTCAGTGGCAGTGGCAATGTGCTTTCCCAAGAAAAAAAAAAAAATTAGCTTGAACTATTCCCATAACACTTCCAGTCATCTGAGCCCTGGGCTACAGGAACCTCTGCGGGCACGGGGACAGACTGAGGCCAGGCTGGGATGTCAGCTGATGGATCAGGATCCAGGTCCGAACCAACAGTGTCCCGCACCAGGCCCAGGCAGAGCTGTGTCATGGTGGGGTTGTAGCTCATGTGGGGTCCGAGCAGAAGACCCCCAGCTCAAAGCTGCTCCCCTGGGCAGAGGGATCAGTCCTGGCTGATCTCATAGTGCAGACTCATAGTACTGTCTAAAGCCATCAAAGGAAGGTGAAGGGCCCTCACATGCTATCTCCAACCTGGCCCCAAGTCCCAGCCACCAGACCTCCAGGGCGGGGTGTGTGCTCAGGTCCCTTATAGTGTCTTTGGGCCTTATTGCTCTTCAAAGGTACATGTTTTCCTTAACTGAATATAAATGCAGAAAACACTAATTGTCTTTCCCTTTGGTAAACCTAACTTCTAGGCATTTAGAGTTAAGAGACATGAACCCAATCCTTAGCGTCAAATGCAAGCAATTCTGACAAGAATAACAACAGGAAGAATGACAGAAATTATGAGATTGCATGGGCCTACATTCTGATCTTAACGAGGGAAAATTCAGCCTCAGAGGGTGTTCAGCAAGAATAAGACCTTTATGGCCTCAGGTACTGAAGAAGGTATGACAGTCCTAAAGCTGAGCTACTGCCAGAGGCCTCCAAACCAGCTGTGTCTAACCCCCCTGCTCAAGCAGGGCCACCTAAAGCAGGTCACCCAGGATGATGTCCAGGTGGGATTTGAGTACCTCCAAGGACTGATACTCCACAATCTCTCTGGACATGTGCCTGTGTTTGTCTGTCCTCACAGAAGAAAAAGTATTTTCATGTGTTTTAATTTGTGACCATGGCTTCTTTTTCTGTCACTGGGTACTACTAAAAGTCTGCTGGGTCCTTTGTCATCAGCTGTGGAGCTGGTAGCAATACAGATGTACCAGAAGGAGTGAAGGTGATGAGTGCTACTGAAGAGCAGTGTGGATGATCTGGAAGTAATGCCATGTTAATGTGGATGTGGCCAAGAATGAAATCCTTTCTCTTGCTTTTACCTGAAAATAATATTCCCTCCATAGTAAGTTCTTTCCACAGCTGAACTCTAATCTATTTTAACCAGTGGTCTGGTGGTTACAAACTCATTAACCTGCACTAGAGCATCTTCTTCCCCTAGTTATCATCCTCCATTACTTAGACTGCACATTTTGTAATCAGTTGGTACAGGAGAAAAAATAGAAATCCTGCCTGTAACACTAGAAATACTTCCACTCTTTTCCTGTAGACATGAAATGACCATTTTCTGTCTTCTGAAAGGCCTGTTTCCCTTTAGTTTCTATCATCATTTACCCCTTTAAGATCCCTACAAAACAAAGGTGTGGAATTGCACGTACACTTTGCTTAAGTACAAATGACAAAATACAGTAAAGGCAACGGTAAAATAGACTCAGAGAAGACTGGGAAACAAAATGTAACTCAGCTGCCTAAGCACGTGGACCATGAGACATACAGTATATCTGAGTCCTTCTGCAGATGTGACTCAAGGGAAGGAGGGGTATTCTAAGGCATTTCCAATAGTCATAAGTGCTCTTGGCTGGGCAGTTACATTGCACACTCAGTGCTTCAATCTTAAACTGAATCCTTCCCAAATCTCTCAGCAACCAATATCAGCCACCAAAATTATTTGGAAAAAAATTATGTCTTTTGAAAAGAACACTTTTGAGATTTACACACAGATTCATAGAATTGTTAAGGTTGGAAAAGACCTCTAAGATCATCTAGTCCAACCATCAAACCAACACCACCATGTCTACTAAACCATGTCCTGAAGTGCCACATCTACATGTTTTTTGAACACCTCCAGGGACGGTGACTCCACCACCTCCCTGGGCAGCCTGTTCCAATGCCTCACCACTCTTTCAGGACAGAAGTTTTTCCTAATATGCAACCTAAACCTCCCCTGGTGCAATTTGAGGCCATTTCCTCTCATCCTATTGCTAGATACTTGAGAGAAGAGACCAACACCCACCTCACTACAATATTATTTCAGGAAGTTGTAGAGAGTGATAAGGTCTCCCCTCAGCCTCCTCTTCTCCAGACTAAACAATCCCAGTTCCCTCAGCCACTCCGCATAAGACTTGTTCATTGCCCTTCTTTGGACATGCTCCAGCAACTCAATGTCCTTTTTGTACTGAGGGGCCCTCAGTACAATGTCCTTCTTGTACTGAGGGTGTACATGCTTCACCACCACTCCAGACACCAGCAAAATGATCCAAAGTTGGAGTAAAACACTACCAGTCACAAATGTTAACAAATTTGTTTATACACTTGGTTCTTATGGTAGATTTCAGTTGGCTAAATACAGGCATGTAGTGACATTTGAGATATCTTGAGTTATGTGCACAGGGTGCGCTGGCCTGACATAGAAGTTACAGGAAATCTGCATACTTGCTAAGCAGAAGAGTCCCCACAAATGACACTGAATTACAGAAACTGAATACTGTCTTCAGTGCACACAGCTTTGAACAGCTATGCGACGAGCAGAGGCATGGAGAATAAAACTCTAGGATCTCTGTGGAGTAAACACCTGGAGACAATCCACCTCCTGCTATGAAGAGTTTGTCTATGGTTAATCAAACCACCCAGGCTATTTAGAGAAACCAATAGGTTTCCTTAATCCTTAGCAGTGAGTCTGTTCTTTCCAGCCCCTGAACATGTTTTGGTTTAGCAGATCATTACTCATCCTCTTATGGTTTACAATGCAGGTCATGAACTTGGAGTATAACATTCCAGCACTTATGCTTTTAAAGTGCAACCCATGTAGCATTTTAATCAGAGTAAATACTCAGTTAGAAGACAGCATGCATGATACTCCCAGTACAGTGTTATGTGACAGGGAAAACAGGACAAGTAGTTGTATTTGTTTAATTTAAGAAACCAAGTGGACGAGGGTATCCGGACCTTTCTGTCACCCTTATTACTTGCTTCAATTTTGTTGCTGGTATTTTTCCTCCTGTTTAATAGGCAAGGCAGCTGACAACTGAATTAGTACTCTTTCCTTAGTATGCCACTGGCTCATGACAATAGCCTTAGGGGTAAGATATAGATAACTGAGAAGTTTTCTCACTGTTGTGATATATTTTTTCATATGGTTAATAAGGCAATTGAAATGACATTCTGTCACAGTGGTACAATCCAGTGAATTTGTGATTTCCCTTGTGTTGCCACTAGGAGGAGATGCACTGTATTAATATCCCCCTCTCTTTTTCTTGGAGGATCATTTAAAGGATATGACAGTCTGCAAACTGAAGTGTCCTTTAGTGTTGCTAAGGATTAGCTACTGTTTATTATCACTAACAGGAAAAGGCCTAGGGCTGAACTGTTGTTGCTCCGCTGTGGATTTTGTTTCAAAAGCCTCACAAGAGTGCCCATATACTCCAATCAGTAAGTTTAGCTGAAGAAACACAAATTAGAGAATCATCAACAATTAAAACAAAACAATAATAATGGCTACATCTGTGTAAAAGGATACTTAGTAAATTCCTTATAAGCAATTACATAGTTTTGCTTACAGTAAAGCCTATCAAAGCATGTTGGGCCCAGTTAATTTCTGAAATAACTCCGTTAAGATCCCAACACCAAATCCTGCAATTTCTGCTGTCAATTAAGGTATTTGCACTGAAGACCAGATCAGATGAAGACTCTGCTTGGTCTATTTGCATCAAGAGGCCCTGTCCTGAAAGACAAAGTGAGGGACCAGTGCTGAGCACCTTGTGAGAGCAGGGCTTTTGTCAGCAAAGTTCTCCATCAGTGCCAGACACTATTCTAATACGGTAACTGATTATTTCCCAAAGGCCTCTGTACCAGCAGCTCAGATTCATATAAAAACGTTGCCTTAGTTCAAGCGTCTATCACAACTATTGCGACTACAGGGGAAAAAGGTAATTGGAATGGCAGATACTGCCCTGTTCTCAGTGGACAGGCAATTGCCCCATGGCGAGACAGAAGTGGATGGTGTATTTATGCACAGGCACATATTGTTCAAGTGGTACATGCCTCTAGACATACTGTCTGTACTCGAAGGGCTCCAGCTTGCATGTTGCAGGTTATTAATCTGATCAGTCTCTAAGCATAGGGCTTTCAGCTGGAGCTTTGCTTACTGCAGGTCATTGGAAAGAGCATTTAGCTAACAGTTCAAGAACTGTTTATTCGAAAACTCCAAGGACATAAATAAAAGAGTACAATTTTCTCTTCTCATTGTTAAAATTGAGGCACAGTATACCTATACATGCGTATTTCTTATTTTCTTTACTATTGTGGAAGGTTATCAGAGATCTGGAGTCTCAAAATTTCTCCCCGGCTTTGAGGATCGACACATGCTCACACCTATCACGTCCCATGCCTTAGGAATGATCTGTATTTATTCAATTGTGTATCATTATAGCTCAGTTTGCATCCTTTACACAGGCTGACATTCATTTTAGCTGCTTCCTTCTTCCACTCTACAATCTCCCTTGCTTATTACAGGCAGTAGGCCTGTTTTTTCGGACAACAATGAGTAGAAACTGGCGTATGAGGTGGAGAGAGACAATGGTGTCAAGCAGTCAGAGGGTAGAACTTAAAGGAAACCTTCACCTTCACCTCTTGTCCCCATCTACGGGGACTTGATGATCTTAAAGGTCTTTTCCAACCTAAATGATTCTATTCTGTGATTCCGTGATCTCATGACCAGATCTTGCTCTGCAAGCTGAGGATTGTGACTTAGTTACCTAATGCAGATACGGTCATGTAGAAATGCTGAACAAAATTCATGGGTGTTCACTGCCACTTGAAACACCTACTGCTGACCTGCTACTCCGGAAGGGAATGGGTCACCTGTAACTCTGTATCATACCTGGTCATCCTTCTAGATGACCTGGATACCCTTGGGCGTCTTATAGAACACTGGACTCCTACTGTATTGGGGTCTGCCCACTTAGTCTATCTGTGTCTATTTTTGTATTACAAACCCCTGGGTTTCATGCAAGTTTGTAGCTGAGCAATTTAGAGGCAAGAACTGATCAACTCTGTATATTCCTGGAAGGAACAAAACTACATGCAAATTCAGCCACATTTTTTTAATAGTTTCATTGAATTAAAGCATTAGAAAAGAGGAAGCATTAAAAAACTTGGCATAGACTTTTCTTTTTCAAGTTAAATGTTTGAACTTTCCACTTCAGAGGGATGTTTTATTTTAAAATCAACTTATATTTTTAAAGGGAATAATAAAGAAGCAATAAATTAGCTCAAGATACTTTGCTATTTCAGCTCTTACTGATAGGAGCCGTGATCCTACAAGCAGGTATGCACAATTTAAGACTAAGGATTCTCTTCACCTTTTTCACCCTGTTCAGGGACTAAGAAAAACACATGCATGTATTTTTGCAGGATCGAGACCCAGCTGAACAATATCTGATTTTATGTATTTGGAAGCAATAAGTATATGAATAATACATCCATAGGCCTGAAGATTTAATGGCATGTAGGAAACACAGCAGGGTAAATGCAGAGTACTGCAGAGCAAACAGCCAATTTCCAGTAACTTAAAGGAAATTTAGAGTTAAACAATGAGAGATGAGGGTCTAGACAGTGATCAGCTATTCTTGCTATTTAAGCAGAATCAAATTCTATGAAGCCACATCAATAACAATTAAAAAGCTAATGCTTTGTCCATATAACTAATGCTGTGGACCTCAGCATCAGAAACTAATAACGAAATATATTGGTTGGAAGGAAAACCTTCCAAAACTGGACTTTGTTTTCTGCTGTAAAAAGCAGCACATGTAATGAGGTTTTCTATTTTGATATTTTTCCCATAGCACTCTGCACTGTTTCTTTGGTCTCTGAGGGCTGGACGGGGTTTTCCCCTTTCCTCCAAGACACCAAAACCTGGTCTAAATCATCTTTTAATTTGTTGCTTTTAATATGTTTCAGCAGCACTCATGGAAGTGTAACTGTAACCAGGAAGGAGTGGGGGGTGGGAGGTGAATTTGTTTTTCTGCATGGTGCAGGAGTTAACTGCCCTTCAGTGAGACCTTCCCACCACCATCACAGTGTTTGCAGTCCCCAGCACCCAGGAGCACCTCCACGGAGAGATGGAGCTGGATGGCCTCCTTTGCACAGGGGGTGCTTCACCAACTCGTACTTTCACAGAAAATGTTAAAAGCTGAGAGTAGTATCGTTCCATGCCTGTTAAATTCTTGTTCCAAAAATCCTCCCAGTCTTTTTCCAATCAGGATTCATTTTTCAAAGAGAATTTAGCATTCATGAAGGGTTTATCATGACAAGTGTGAACACTGGGAGCCAGGATAGATTAAATGGTTTTCCCAGAACTCTGCAGATAAGCTGTCCCTATCAAACATGTATGCCTACATTGCAGGTTAAGTCAAGACTTGCTATCATCCACAATGGTTGTCTAGATGCACAAAGCCCTTAAAGGAAATAAGCTCAAGATCTTTCTTGACATTGTAACAGGCACCTAAATTTTTATGTCTTATTTTACCTTAGCCCAGCAGAGAAGGTAGACGGTATTCTAGCATTAATACTCTGCTTTTCCTCAGCCCCTTTCTATCTCCATAGGAAACTCTTGACAAGTCATTTAAAAAATAGACAAGATCAAATATATCCAGAGCATTTTAAAACATATAGGCCTTATGAAAAGAAAAGCAGAGAGTCTGCAACACTTCTGCAAAACACAAAAAGAGTTCTGGCTGTGGAAAATTAACTACCATGGGCTTAGATTCCAGGGAGTAAATGAGGGGATTTTGGGAGACTGAAGGCATGTCAGGCTATCTGAACAGGCATAGCCACTCTTCGATAAGCTCTGTGATGTCTTAGCCCAGATGGCAGCAGCTTTTGGAGAGGAAGATCCTGGACATAATATGTACCGTAATATGGATTGTAACATCTGTACTGACCAAGTGTGACCAAGGCAAAGCAACTCACCCTCTTCTGTCAGGTTGTCCTCTGTTATTTCTTGTTAAGCACAATGGAAATGCTTTGTCTAAGTTAAACAGTTCTCAGAAGTTTTCCAGTGCAGTGGATGGGTATTGTCCATTCTCAGACTGTCAAAACTGTCCCTCCAGGCTCTGGAGACCACCAGCGTCTCAGAAACTCTCCCCCAGGCATAGTCTGGGAGCCAGCACAAAGGAGAAACTTTTCCTAACAGATATCTTGGATGAGGCCACATTGTTCTGAAGTTTAAGAGAAATTATTGCTGTGGACATGGACTATTCTGTTTGAGTTGGCCTCTCTGCCAGACAACACCATGCAAGTATACTTAATTTATTTGTATAACCTTTGAATGGGGTCATTTCACCTGGCTTTTGACTTCCACACAAAGATTTCTTTAGAACTTTAGACAAATGGTCTTTTTTAGTATGTGATTTGTCTGATTACTTTGGGGACTTTCAGCAGGATGAGTTGCTCTGTGAGAATATTCATTTCTCTATGTTTACTGAAAGTGTTGAGTCACCACCTTAGATGAAAATTCATCATTGTATCAGACAAATTTCCCCTCTCAACACAAGTCACAGCAGAGCTATCTCTGGCAATGCAGAAATTACCATGCTTGTGTCTTAGCTGAGCCTGGTCTTAACTTTGCAATGTAAGTATAACTTCAGTTTTAACTTGGTTTCCCCAAAGGGGGTGATTTGTTACAATTGTTGTAGTGATAACACACACCAAACTCCAAAAAACATTACTGGAAGAAAATACTGAGTACTCTTTACTTCAGCATGAGTTTCGCATGTGAAAGTATGACATGGGTAAAAGTATCTTGGGCAATCACATATCCTCATATGAAGCCTTGCTGCCAAGCCTCTGATTTTTCAATGAAATCCATGTAATAGGTAAGAAAATTTAAGATGTCTATTTTACCTGTGATTTTTGAACCGATCCTTGCATTGACTCTGAGCAGATTAAAAATAAATCAAATAATCAGAAATATTCCTGAGCAATATTATTTCAGATAAGCAATCACAAAGGTTACCATAAAGATACTATGTGAGTGTAGGTTTGTCCTGGTTTCAGTTGT
>VZTL01009419.1:0-18292 GCA_013400535.1 Scopus umbretta
GGGATGGTCTCCAGCTCCCCACAGAGCATCCCCCGCCTCCAAGCTGGGCCCACCCACCGGCCCACATCCCTGCGTCCCTGCCTGACCTCCGCCTGTCCCCAGGGAGGTGCCCAATGCTTGGGGCTGGGGCTGCCCTGGTGCCCCCCAAGTGCCCTGCTCCTGGCTGGGGCGGTGGGACAGCCCCTGGCTGCCAGACCCTGCCCTGACGGACCTTGTGGGGAGCCCCCATGGCCTTCAAGGTGCCCCCGGCCCTGGTGGCACCCTGACCACAATGACCCTGTTATTTCACTCCACCTTTGAAGGCCTTATTGCTGAGGAACACAAAAATTAGTGAACTAATTCTTCCAGTTACTAAACCTTCTCTTCACATTGTGAACTGATCAAAACCCAGGAGGACAACTGGCCCGCTGCCAGAAGTGAGGAACAACCATACAGCATGCACCCGGCTGGTGTGGAAAATGGCGTTTAACCGGAGCTCTCCAAGGCAACAACGCTGCCACCCCCCTGAACAACAGGATCCGGGCTCACAAGTTTTAAGGACTGTGATTTAGACTTTTGCTTTGGGCTTTTCCGCAGCCTGTGTGAAGTCTAAGGGATATTTTGCTTCCCATTCATTAATCTTCACAAAAATGCTTTACTGAACTTTCAAATGGTGTTACTCTTGTGCACTGGAATAATGAAAAAACAGACAAAGCGTTTCAAGATTACTGTTACTGGACCAGGGATCCTTAGTATTTTCTAAAAGAAGTAAAGTTTGACTTTGGCTTGAAGGCTACTGATAAAATGTAAAGAATAGCACATGTGACAGAAAGAAGATAAAGCAAAGCTTCTCAGCAATGCTGTTATCAGTCTCCAGCCTTCCCTCCTGAGCTAAAAAACTTCTATTTCTTGCATGGTTATGGTATAACAGAGATACTCCATTTCCACTCAGAAGCAACTCTGAAAAAGAGAAAGAATTTTGGAAAAAGAGTCCTGTCTTAGCGATTAAACACAATGGGCTGAAATCAAAGCTAGAGCCTTGGTATGGTGTATTAACAGTGCTGCAAGAATTGCTACTGTTGAAATAGTGAGGTATTAAAATCACATCTCTGAAAGGGTTTTTAATATTTTTCTTCTGTTACAAGGAATTCTGAGTACAAAAAAAATGCCAGTCATATTTGTGAAAATATACGCCTTTTTCACTAGCAAAGCTATATGGATTCTTTTACTTTGTTAATCTACAACATACATCATAAAAGTTTGCAATTTTTATATTTTTTTCTTAGCTGCCCATCCCAACCAGGCAAAATTCAATATTCCTTTAATTTAAAGTGTCTTTGTCTGCCCAGTAATAGTATTACCCTGGAAAGCCTCGAGAGAAGTTTTAGTACTATTTAAACCTTGACTTCAGCTATTGAAATGTGGCTAAATGCTAACCCTCTGCACCGCAGTATGAATAACAAACAGTGTGTTTTCAATTGTGCTATACTCAAAACTTAACAGAAGGGAGATGGAGCTTTTTATTTTTTTGAATCCTGACTTGATTCAAATTAAATCCAGACTAGGTCAGATGTCTTGTTCTCATTATAACTAAATCTGATGCAGACGAGGATGCTGAAGACATACTGAAGACATTGGCCACTTTGGTGAGGCTCTTCTGCCACAGCCTTCTCCCACCTCATGGAGTAGGGGTGCAGTATTGCTGCAGACCCAAGTTGAAGTTGAAGGCAAAGCAGAAATGGTGCCCTCCATTTTCCTACTGGACAAGAAAGCTCCGTGGTGGAAGAGGGTACCCTCTTTTACATTACTCTCCAATGATAAAAAAATCTTCTGCATTCAGTATTCATTACTGTTTACATAGGCATCTATCAGCCAGTCTTCAGGAGCTATCCATTACTTCCCAGGTGTTTCATTACCTTCACTCACGTTACTCAGTAGCCCTACCACTTCTTCCCAGAGTTGTTTGTTACACTGACATAATTTGCCTACAATAACCTCCAGTCAATGGACTTATGCCAAAGGAACAGCAAAGTTCTGAAGAAATAGCGCTGATGGCAAATGCTGTGCTGGCCAAGCTTCATTCCAAAACCCCAAGCTCAAATCACCACAGCATTCACCCTAGACTCGGCCCCTTTGACTGCTCATCATCAAGCATCTCACTAACTTCTAATAAATTCGCTGATTGATAATGAAATGAATAACCGCATGGTAGCACTAAGGTCTCATGATGAGTTTTCTGGGTCCCACAGAGGCAAGAAGAACATTTCAATCCAATTGAGTTGCAGTGGAGTTTTGCCCCAGGATCCAAATAAAAAGCAAAAGGTTATTAGCTTCATCCTGCAAGGTACTGCATCTCTTCAAATCCTAGTTGATTACATTCACCTCCGATTCTCTAATGCAATCAAATTTTAAGGCAATCTGCAGAGGCACGGCCACTGATTTCAGTGGAAACTGAGATTAGTGTGGGAGTTGATTTATTGAGAAACTATAAGTGTCTGTGATAAACAAAATGGAAGAAAAGAGGCAAATTTAATGACTTGCATCTTTACAGGACATTGTTCCTCTTCAGTCATTCAGTATGTTCTTAAGAAAAATCTTTTCTTACGAGAAGCTGTGTACTTAGAATTGTGAGTTCAAGACCTCTTAGATGATACTCTAAAAAAATCCCAAACAAACAAGAGAAAAAAAAACCCTAAAGAGAAGAATAAAACCATCTGGTAAAATATATTTTTATTCTCCTAGGAAGAGGTACGTATGATAAAGATGAACAACCACAGAATCATCACTTAAATGAGCCATTTACAGATAAATAGGCGATTGTCATCATACCCTGCTATAAAATCCAAGTGGCTGTAACAGACATAAAACTCTGGCAGAAGATACCACGTATCATTAAACCGAACTTTTAGCAAATTATATTTGCATTCTTAAAGACATTGATGTAACTTTTACAGTTTGCCAAGTCCAGCACAAATAATTGATTGAATTGGATTTATCGTATTTATTCCCACTAGACAGCAAGTTCTACATACAAAATCCTCATTGTTTCACTGATGAACTGTCAGGCTCCATTATCACCCTAGACAATCGTAGCTTTGAATGAGCCTTGAGAGATCTCCATATGGATGGCAACAGATCCATATGGATCTGTACGGAGTTCAGCAGCAGACTTCTCAGCTCGCTAATCTAGTTTAGTTGACTGTATTCTGCTTGTTAAAATACCTTGCAGCTAACTTTGCACATAAGTGCTTGCTACTTCACCTTTCCACCATCAAGCCCATCTCTGTATGGGAGTTACTGTTCAGCATTTTGCAAGAGACTATAGTGGTCCTGAGAAAAGCTGGAAGAATTTTTAAATTAAATTCATTTACTTCTAACTGCTGGCCAGCTCTTTTCACAATAAGGTAAACTCTTTAACTTGATTTTTTCCAGCTACTCAGCTGCCCATTTACCCCAAACCAGAGATTCACACACCGCCTAGTACCAGAAAACGAACAGTGTACAGATGCCAATTTGACCTTAAGAAATAACAACTGGTTCACTGTAAGTCAGCACAAAAGTAGAGCACGATGTTTTCATTAGATGTTCAAGCAAGTTGCTCTAGTCTGCAAGGACTTGGGTTTAGCCAGATGCATAACTAACACTCACTACAGGAAAACTGAAAACCTGAGTGGGTACTGTCAGAATTTTGTCCTTCAGGGCTCTCCTACAGGGGCAAAATGCCCCAAGCTCAGAGAAAGCAGAGGAATCAAATCCCTAATAAGGTGTCCTGCAATGTGGATATTGCAGAATTTGTCACATTCACACTCTACAATGTTCAATTCTTAAAGAAATGACAAGGAAGAATTCAAAGGTTAGGTGGATTTGTTGCATGCATAGCTCAGCAGGCAGACCTTGTGGTGAAGGACATAGCATTAATATTTCACCAAAAGTCAGGGTGACTTGACTGATCAGTCAGCCTTGTTCATAATGAAGCCAGGTGTAATGTATTTGCATGATGAACAGGTGGTCAGCATGCAGTATGCCAGGGAAAAGGAAGACAGGCAAAGAGCTTTTTTAGGTAGATGAGGCAGGCAGCTTCCGCTTTCTGTGCTTCAATATGCCTATCGACTCTAATCCTTCAGAATGAATGGGGATAGCTGGAGCATGCAGCTGATTAGGCAGATTCAAAGTGCTGACAATTCACACAAAATTGTCATGGGCTGAGATACATCGTTGCATAAGTAAAAGATGTCTGCAAGCAGGAGAGCTATCCCTCTATTGTAAAGTTTATGGCTGATCATATGGCCTACACTTCTTTGGGAATTATTCTACCTGAAAACAGGGTCTACAGAAGTCCTCACAAGCTCCTTGTTGCAGAGGTAAGTACCATCATCTTCCCTGGAGACTCAATTTAATTATTTGCGGTTTTGTAAAGTTTTTTTTTTCAGCTAATTCATTTTGTTATAGGTATAGACTACCAAGCACCCCTGAAGTTTTCACCAAGAAGAATTTCAAGGATCTGCGACATTTCCAGGGTTCTGGCAACTCCCAGCTGTGACCAGTGCACATCTGTTGATACATTCTGGATACACCTGATTTACTGCACATGAGGAGATCAATTCCATAGCATTTGCAAAGTAGGTCTGACACATCCTGGACTTGTTGAACATTTTGCCTAGCTCAGATAACCCGCCTGTGTATAGAAGCATCAGTGCACTCCAAAGACATTAGACTTACTCTCCATGCTTAGACCACAGCAGATACACATCACTACTGGAAATATGGATTAATTGTTAGTTTCATATTAAAATCAATGTTGATATTACTATTTAATAATTAATATTAATTATAATTAACATTTATAAGTATGGCTTAGTGAACTAATATTAATTAACCACATGCAGTTGTGTATCATTTATCAAAGCCTTTTTAGACATATTTATTCCCTTCCTTATCTTTAAAAAGTATTCTCAGTTTAGGACCCTTGGATGCATTCTGTACAGCTAGATCCGAATGAAACCCCAATTCCACTCCCGATTAATGGGGTTTTTTCACTCAGGAAATTAATACATTTCATCGCTGTTCTGTTTCAGGTGGAGGGAAAGTGGATTTGTGCATTTTCGAAAAATCCACACATTGGATTCTCACAATGAGACTGACAGGGTGAAACTGTTCTTCATCACTTTTTACAGATGGCATATGGAGAAAGCAAGACTCTCCTTCAGAATAACAATCTTCTTAGCAGAGGCATAGCTGATTAAATTAATTTTTTTTTTTTTTTTTTACAAACACAGTTGTACAAACAAAAGGGTATATATGAGAGTTCCATTTTACACAGGCTTCTCTATGCCAGCAAATACATTCAATAAGCACAATAAAGATGACAATACTTTTTGGTATCCTGATAAACACAGAGAGGATGGCAAAACTTCTTATAGGAAGGCCACATTTAAGACAGCTTCCCTGTGATTCCAGATTCAGTAGTCTGTCTGATATCCCAGAAAGCTGAATAAATTAGGGAAGTCATTTTTCCTTTTTAAGAAATCAGAAGACAAAAACTGATGGGAAATAATAAGAGATTATCTAAAGCAAGCCAAAAACTGAGTCCAGAGGTGACATAATGTTTTCTGCGTTGCTCATGAGTGCATACAATGAAGACTCCCAACCAGACTTCCGTGAGCAACTCTATTGAGGCATTCAGCAAAGCAACAGCTTGATTTTTTCCCCCCAAGTATTCTTGCTTTTTTGTGCTGATCGGTAATAAAGCAGTAATTCGCAACTGAACAAAGTAGACTTAAGAAACAGAGCTGATGTTAACAACAAGCTTTTTATTGCAGCATTTCTCAGAACACAAATACTTGCAAGGGTCTAATCTCATTTGCAAGTTAGCATTTTTAAAAATGTACGGCAATCAGCGGCTCAAAACAAGCAAGCAATGTTGAAGTTTGCTCACAAGTGATAGATTCTCCATTTACTGAAAACATTTACAGAGGACACAGTGACAGTTGTTCAGAGTAGTTTGATGCACTTTAGGACCACACAAAGGGCTAAGGACAAAAATGCAGTAAAATGTCACACAGTATTAGAATGTATAAAACATGTAGTAGTATTACACTGCAGAAGTTGAGGTCACATTCTTTATGACATTCTCAGACAGTTTTCAATAGCACAGATTTGTTTTAGTTGTTCTGTCTTATTCAAGTTTTGGACTAAATGAGTTTACTAAAAGCCCTGAAAATATCCGGCTTGGGTTCAGATTCTTTGCCTGCTTAATAGATTTACCCTAATTTTATTTCACCACTCAATGTCCCTAGTTTAACCTTTTCTATGCACTTGTATCAGAATCCTATCCTATAATCATAAGGAAAATCCAGGCTTATTTCCCTAAAATAAATAGGCTGAAATCCCTAACTTTTAACTGCAGGAATTAAGGTTCTAATTCCCTGTCCTTAGAGTCAGCAAGAAATCTGTGGCATAGCACCACCTTATAATCCATTTTGTGGAGACGCTGCCTAAAAATATGCATTAGCTGCAGCACTGACCTGTTTGAAAAGTTGAAAGCTTCACTACAACTTACACAACAGGGCTAGGTAGAAAGCCACTAGGTAGAAATTCTGAAAACTGATCACTCATTTTTCTGCAGCCCCAGAGAGAAGAATTTCTGCTAGCACAACACAAACTTCACAGGACCTAACTAAGGGGTACAGTTTTATTAGCAGAACCTCTGTAAACTTTAATTTGCAATGTTTAGATCAAACTATTTCAGATTAAAATGAAACCTCACTACCATGACAGACCACTATCTTCTCCTAAAACTCTTTTTCTGTTTCTTTTCATACTGTAGAGCGAAGCTGACTAATGTGTCAAGCAGAAATAGTAGCTGGGGAAGACTATTTAGTTCAATTAGTTTTCAACGTAAGAACATACTAACTTTGTTCTCAAGAGCTTCCTGCAAGGAATATTCCTCAACATCCCTGACAAGTCTGCTCTGGTGCTTTATCACTTTAAAAGTTACAAATCTTTAGTTCTCTTTGCTGCATTCATGATCTTTCATGATCTTGATTACAGCTTTTGATTACCTAGAAATCTGTTATCATATGCCCTTTTCTCTTTTCCAGACTAAGTAAACAACACTTTCAATCCTTCCACAGTCAATTTTCTAAACCTCTTACCCTTCTGAATTCTTGGCAGTTTGCATCTCTCCAACAGTGCGGCTCCTCAGACCTCATCAGCACCAACTGGAGTAGAATAATTTCGTAGATTCTTGACAGTTTTGTTAACACACCCAAGAATAAGTTTTACTTTCTATTCAAGACACTACAGTTTGGTTTGCATTGCATGCTAAGGTAAATACAAGATCCTTTTCTGTTGTACTGCAGCCTGGTCCATCATGAAAGAGAAATATACTCCACATCAGGCCCTGGGATGAGCTCAGGTTATCTGTGAAGCAGATTACTTTGCAGCCATTTGCTGAATACTCACAAACACTTGCTTTCAGAACAATCTGCTGATTATTTTACAGCTCTGATTCTGTAAAGCTTTTGCAAATCACACTTAAACAATCCAAGTGGAGCTCCAGAAGAAATTACAATAAAAAATCCGTTACAGGAGTTTATGACACCAAAAACATTCAGCTTGAACCCTGCAAGCTGTTAAAGCACAAACAAGACAGAGAAGACCAAACCTTGCCCCTTCCTCTGTCCTAATGGCAAAGGGCTTCTCTGCCAAACATTTTCTGCTGCTGCTTATGGGCATTCAGCATTAATGAGAGCCTTAATGGAGACAGGGTACTGCAGCAACAGGCATTTACCTACTGTGGTCTGCCTTGGGCTAGATGACGTGCTAATGAGCATTCAGTGCTGAGAAATTTATTGGAAAGAAGTGTGACACTGCAAATTAATAATGATGCATTCTGTCAAATTCAGACTGGAAACAGAGAAGGCAAAATTTTGCTCATTCAAGAATGAACACCAGCTGTACTATTCTCCCCCCTGCCCTGTTTCCTCCATATAGTTTGTGAAGGTTATAGAGCAAGAGTCTGACATAACTCGCAAGTCTTCCTTAAAATTATCAAACACCAGCAAACAGCCAGGTTGATGGACAGAACGCAGCAGAGAATTTGAACAAGGCAAAATGCTTTTTCCAAAAAAAAGGGCAGAAAACCTGAACCCTAATAAAATTTTCAATTTCAAAGTGTAGAAAGAAGCCTGCTAGCTATAAAAGGCAATGGAAAACTAAGGTAAAGGAAGAGGAAGGAAAGCATGACATCCCAATGAAGTCTTAATTGCAAGATGCTAAACTTCCTGATATGCAGTATTGGAAGGATAGAGTGTTAAAATTAAGGAATTATCAAACGCACTGAAAAATGTCTATGACAAAGAAAACTCAGACTTTCAGATTAAATATTTGGAAAAAAGGAAGGCCAAGCAATACTAATACACCTGCACAAGAAACTTGTCACCTCTGTTAGTTACACACTAAGAAATGTTTTCTTACACAAAGTATTGACCTTTTTTACACCACAGAAGGGCTACATAGTGGTTTAGACTGAATACTAACACTGAAATATTATCCTTTAGATAATGAAGCCAAGTGTTAACAAGTTAGCTAATGCAAACTTCTTCCCACCTTCTAAGTCCCTCTCATGCTCAGAGCTTGCAAACATAGATGCAGATCATATAGAGACTATGTCACAACACATGTACTCTACTCAAATTGGAAGTAGAGAGGATAAGGATGTAAAGACATGGGTCAACATGCAAATTCTGACTAGTGAAGGAGTTTGAGCAACTGATTTTCAGTCCCATCCAGAGATTCCTACAAATGAGCTACCTTGTTTCCCAAAAGAGTGCACATCACCCTTGACGGCCTTCAGCCGAATCCTTTGAGAGAATAGAAAACACTGGTAAATAAAATAGGTTTAATAGGTTACATCACAGTCCTGAATGTGGTTTCTAGTATTACCGCTTGGTCCTTCACAAATTTCAGGCATCTGAGGCAAACACAAATTGAAGTCCAAGTTCTTGGGGGATAAAAAAAAAAAAAGAGGATCAAAAAGTTTTATCACAGCAATTTCTAATACCTTCAATATTACCAGTAACTTGCTGCTGTCTTTCAGTCAAAACAAAGGGGCAGCAGAAAGAAAAGAAGAAAACTAGCTTTCATGCTAGTTTTCAGCATCAGACAGCACAACTAGATATAAAAAGGTGGGTAATTTGTGAGTACTCTCTCTATATCAAGCATTTTCAAAGTTTAATCAATGTTTCTTCTGTCAAGTCATGTCTTGCAAGTATTGATTTTTTTTTTCTTTTATGGTGTTGGCCTGTTCAAGAATCTGCCTAGAAATTGTCACAGCATTTATGCCAAAGCAAAAGAGCCAGAAGTTGACAGATGGGCAGGATGCCAAAGAACAACAAACCTGCCAGACCATTAAATTAGTTCTTTCTCGTTCATCCAAAGCTTTTTCCACATGTTGAGGAGTCTACATCATTGTGTTTGTTGTTTTGGGGGTTGTTCTTTCTTTTAGCATTACACTACCTTTTTTTCCTGAAGTCACCTTAATTTTGGAAACGATTTTCACTCAGACCTGAAGTAAATGCAAGCCACAGCTATTAAATATTTTGGTGTCTGGTCAGTTCTGCTTATATGCAGCCTAAGACATGATATTAGCTGAGATCAATATGACAGTAGTACTGGCAGTGATTGGCATGTCAAAGGCTAGGGACCTCAGTCACTTGTCACTTATGATGTGTCCCAATATCAACATGACAAAACATTTTTTGTTTTACTGATGTTGGATCCAAAGTAGTCTTTTTCCCCCACCGCCTTTTACTATGACAACCTCAATAGATAATGGCTCACCCTGCACTTCTTTCCTATTACCAGTTTTCAACCTAAGGCAACAGTCTTCCTTGTCAATGAAAATCCTGTTGGGGTTCAATCCTATTTAAATTTGTATGCACAAATGTGCAGCTTTAGGCTTCACACTGAATCATTTATTATAATAAATAGGAAGTTATGACCCAAGTATCTATTAGCTCTCTCCTGATTCTCAATTTATATTTATTGCTTGCAGAGTCTAAGCGACCTGAGCTGGAGAAGAATTTTAAAGGTTTAGTGGTCCCAGTCACTTCACAGTGACTCAGTATCACAAACAAAGAAAACGTTACAACTTCTTTTCCCGTGTAAACATAAAGGGCCCCTTGAGGCAGCTGGCATCTCCTTGTAGTCATAAATGAAGGCTTTCAGCAAGTAGCTGCACTACAAAGGAACTCTGAAATGTATTTTTCACTTAGTTCATTTAATCTTGTTATTCACCACCCATATATAAAACCAAAATTTATTTCACTTCCCTAGTTTCAAGAAATTACTTTTTCACTTTGCTAATATGAATGCACTATCTTAATGTTACAAATTGCAGCTGCCTTAGATTAAGTTAAATTTCTATTTAAAATAAGTGGAAGTTTTCCATTAATGAACGAAAGCGATTTCAAGTTGAAGAGTTTTTGGCACCTCAGAACTACCAGCTCTCCTGTTTTACAAAGACAGGGTTTTTTCCAGACATGGAAGAAAAATGTTTTCATTCCAGCAGGCACAAAGCCATTATCGGGACACACACAGCCCTGTATCACCGCCAGCTCTTCCTGGGTAAAAAGGAGCACATTTCCTCCAGCTTGAATGGAGCTGGGAGGATTTGAAACTGTGTAACACTGAAGCCATGCAAAACTGGATCACTCCCTTATCTCTACTGACAAGATTTTGCAACCTCTGATTTAAATGGTTAATTGGGAAATAACCTCTGTAGGTTTGGAGGTTTTTTCCAGTTATAACCCACTGTTCAACGTGCTACAGAGGTACCTTTCTGCTTCTTGCAAAAAGTAAAATATATCCTGCTACTGTTTTTCTAGGCATTTTACTCTAGGCAACAAAGTAAAATTGCAAATCACCATGCTTTGTTTACTTACATCTGCTGGTATCCAGGCACACAGGTTAACAAATGTACAAGGCACATATTGCAGCTATTTAAAAAAAATATTAATAAGCAACTCACCTGTTGCACATTTTCTATGTTTCAAACCTTCACCACTTCCAAGTCCTCATTATTTTACAGTAAATGCCTTCATGAAAATCAAAGGCATTTGTGTCACACAGGACAAATTCCTGAAAAAGTGTAATTTCAAGGACACAAAAATAAAGAGGGGAAAAAAACCAACCAATATTGCAAACTTTTAAAAAGTTCTCTTCTGTATTGCCACTAATGCTCAATAACTCAGTCAGCCGCATGGAATTTTAATCAAGTGTTCTGAAAGTATTTTGCCTTTGGCCTGAAAACAATTATGATGTATTTCAGCCCAAAGGGTAATTTTTAAAGAAAATTCTAACAGCCTGAAGACCAGGATTGAGAGTTCAATTTAATTTAAAATTCAGCAATACTACAGTGACACACAAAAAAAAAAATAAATAAATATCGGAAGGCACGTTTTGGGTCCTACGCTGAAACACCCCAAATGTTTTTTCACCCCAATTACTGTGGGCAATGCAGCGATCATACAGGTAGAACTGCAGAGTGGGCAACTTATTTCTCACGGTCCTTAAGAAGGGAAAAGATAAGGAGGGCTGCTCCTTGTCCGTTACCACTATTAGCCGTGGCAGCAGAGCAATAGCAAATTCTTACACCAAGTGGCCACAGTAATAAGTTTCTGAGCAACCTGACATATCACTGGAGCTAAACATCAGTGTGACAACCTCTGACCCATGCCAAGGTACACACACAATACAGCTGTCCACCAGCAGTCATGATTTGCTGCTTCATGTGTAGATGTGGCACTCCGGGACATGGTTTAGTAGGCATGGAGGTGTTGAGTTGACGGTTGGACTAGATCTCAGAGGTCTTTTCCAACCTTAATGATTCTATGATTCATTGCTGCCTTCAGATCATATACTATCACTCATCCCTATGGAAAGATCAATTCTCCTTTAGTCATCATGCAATTCATCTTGAAGTTCCCTGCCCAGCCACATACATCTCTTTCTCATTGCTTGCAAAGAGCAGCCTCCTCTACCTCACTGAAAACCTGCACTATACTTTGCAGAACAATTTCTTCAATTAGAAATGTCCCCATTACAATATTATGAAATATCCAACAATCTAAGCTGTTCCTTGTGTGAACACTCTCAAGTAAAGAGCGGTCATCCATTTGACTCTAGTATTTGCATTTGCTGCATGCCTTTAGCAATGATAAACTTGCTCTGGAGGACATTGGCAGACATACTGTAAACCTACTTCAAGGAAGATAAATTGGGATACAGCTTTGACACGCTTATTACTGTAAGCTTTAGCTTAAAATCTGAAGTCCATTTCAGTAACAAGCTCATATTTTTTGTATTAGAAAAAAAGTTATGGTTTCTAAAAACTCTGATCAACTCTTAGTGAGATATATTGTTAATATCCAAAAATAACCCTTAAAAATGCCCAGTTTTATTTACAAATCAGAGTTCTGGACACATGGCATATTTGCTTTCTAGTTGTAAAAATGGTTTTCTTAGTCTTGTAAATGAGATGTATTACCCTACATTGGACTACTTGGGCAATTAAAGAGCTTTACTGAACCAACGCATTAGTTAGCAACTACTGAAGGAATAAATGAACAATTGTCTGTAGATAAATGTAAATTCACAGCAATTCCCCCAAAGTCAGTGGAGTTCATTTGATCCTTCATTTCCCCATCAAAATTTTTACCTCTTCAGCATATTTTAAAGGGTGTTTTCTAGTGGAAGCCATCGAGTCCACATTTTAGAGACTCTACAGGCTAAAGCAAATAAAAGGAATCCTAGAAATTTCAACAGCGTGTATTTCACAACCCTAATTTAAACCAGGGTTTCCACAGACCCTGACAATTCAAAGAACCTTCACTTCGAACTTCTGTTATCTAGCCCTTCTCAGCCAATAAAGTAGGAACAACCTAATCAGAGGCATTAGCGCACAGTTACAAGCCTTTTTTGCCCTCCCCTCTTACAACAGGGCAAGATATGCACAAAAGGCAGCGCTGCAAAGGCAAGTAAAATACATGAATGGTGTGGCATGGAGAATAACAAAACACACATTACCTATTCATGCATTTGAATGAGAATCTTTTGTAAAGGAAAACTAGGCAAGAAAAACTAGTGGAGTCTCTTCTGCAGTTTTAGAAGTAGCAAATTGCCCTCAGGAGCTGATTTTCTAACTTCTGTAGAGCAACAGCCAGAAACAGGGAAGGCATAATTCCATTAATTGTGTTTTTTGTTGTTGTTTTTTTTGGTTTGTTTGGTTTTTTTCCCCAAGCACAGGCCTACTGCTGGTGCTAGACTCTCATCCATTCACTCACTGTCTAGATACTCCCGGATGGATCTGGAATAACCAGTGAAGACTGGCCAGGCTCCATCCAGCCCGGCTCCAGCTCTGCCCTGGGTAAGGAGTAGCGGAGGAGCCCCAGGTGCAGCCAGGCTCCCCAACCTGCCATCCACCCGGGGAAGCCAGCTTGCCCACCACCTTCTACCAAAGCTCATTCTGCTGGCACCCATGTAAACAAAACGAAGGACAACTCGGACCCCTGCTCCAGTCCTCCCTGGAAGGGCAGCATTCATCCGCAATCAAACTGCGCTGGAAGCACCAGGAGCTACTGGGGTTTTTTTAGCCCCTCTCCTTCCCACACAAACATTTGTTTACACACTTTGATGAGTTTCATGACAGAAGGCAAAATACCAGTTGTGCCTTCAGAAAACTGAATAAAAACTATCAATACTAATCTAAGCACATATCAGTGCTATCTCCAGTTTGCATTTATGCTCGATGGTTGAGTTCCAAGGTTGCTGTTATACTTGGCATGACTTGTGCCGCTGATTTATAAAGAACTAGGATTTTGCTATTAAAAAGGTCTTGCTTCATCAGAAAAGAAGAAAAAGAAAGAAAGAAAAGAAAATAATCCAATAATCAAATCAAGACTATAGGAGTTGTTTGAAATTACCTATACAGGTTCTGCACTGCCCTCTCAGCCTCTTAGCAAATAAAAACTTATACAAATATGATAAAGGAGGCAGTGGACACGGTCCTATCTTCAAGGTCATTTTGGAGCAAAACAGCAGTAAAAATGCAGGCAGAGCCAAGGGGAAAATAAAGTTTCCATTTCAGGAAGACCATTTCTTAAGCAGCTTTTTAACCTTTATTCTCATGCGGGAATCAAGAGGGGGGCTGGATCTCACAGCACAGTAAGTGAGCTCACAGAAAGGAGTTACATTATGCTTGCAAAACAACTTTCAAATCTGAAACTTTAATCTAAAAGAATTGGTTAGGGAGTATCTCTGATGGTGCCGTTACTGTATTAAATGACAGTCTTAAAAAATCATCAAAAGCTAACAAGTTAAACATGATAAAACAGAAGGAATTGCTAAAGGCTGAAATCTACTCTGCCTACACAGAGCAGCAGTGGGATCTTTGTGGCCTTGTGTGGTAGGAAAAGCCCAGAAAAGAGAAGACAAACCAACTCAGTCCATCAACCCACATTAGCTGCTGCTTTACATGGCCTGCAAGGTTGGACCACTCGTGGAAAGGGCAGTAGGTGAGCCCTCCTGCCCTGCATCCCCCTCTCCCAATAGCCCTCTGAGCTCTCATGGCCAGTAGAGCAGTAGTGATTTTCCAGGGAGACTTAAAAAAAAAAAAAAAATCAGGTTTTCAGGTAAAACCAAAGCATCCTGTAAGTCTGTTTTGCTCTGCCAGGAACGTATGGGAAAACTTCTCTGGCATCATAACTACTGTTTCACACCAGGAGGGGAAGTCTAAATTACATGCATCTTTTTTTTTTTTTTTTGCTCTGAACCACAAACAAACAAAGCACTAGCCTCAAACCTCAAAGCCAGAGAGCTGTACCATACCCTAGTGCCCAGAGGCACTGTCACAGCCTCTGAGATATCACGTAAGTACCTAAAAACATATATAACTGGGTTGTTAGACTGATATGCACATAAGATTTATGCAAAATAAAAAATCACAATGTCATCTTGCAAAACTTCAACACACTGTTCCTCCATTTGGTCAGGAAGGGATGCCTGGAGGACAGAAAAAAATACACCCAGGGGAAGGCAGCAAACCCCACCTGAAGATCCTGTGTGAGACTGCTGTAAATACCAACAACTGATCAACACACACTGATAGTCCTGAATTTCTAGAGATGCATTTTCTAAGCCCTCAGGGAATGGAGAAAATATTTATGACAGACAAATTTTTTTTTTAATCTTAATCTTCTGTCTACTTAGATTGCTTTCATGGGATTTTTTTTTCCGTCACATACCTTTGTACTCTGAGAAAAGAAGAAATAGTATATGGGCTTGTTGGTGCTGACTTTCTTTTAAAGTAAATGAGGGAAAAACACAAAGCAGATTTTAAATTTAGGACTTTCTAAACAAGTCCAAGCACAATGTTTTCCCCACAGAATGTCCAAGATGTTCTTTGCAGACCACCAGAAAAAGTGAAGTTTCTCATGGTTCTTTCTTCCTCTCTCCCATTCTCAAGGCAGACCTCAACCAACAAAATTTGCACCTAGCTGAGATCCATTACCTTTTACATTATTTCATTCTATACTACAAATTCCTTTTATGTGACCAAGCCCCATTTCTATGTAATAAAGTCTTCAAAATATATTTGTGTTGCTTATTATGAATTTAGGGAACCTTATAATTTTAATGCAATAGTACCCACAAAGTCAGTATTCCTGGAGACATGCAATGTGGTCTCTGTTTGAGGTGCCTTCATAGACAGGTCATCTAAAATTGACTTTTGTAGAGTACTGTATAGAACAAAGTCCATTACACTAAGGCCTTGACAGCTAAACTATGCCAGAGAAAAGCCCAGAGCTCCAGAATTACATCTGCTCTCCTACAGAGTTTTTCTGGGGTGTGCCAAGTCCTGTAGCTCCATAGATAGGCAGCTGCTGCAGCTCCGTGTTCCCAGGTTCAGCCAGTAGTAAAGCTGAGCATGTATTCCCAAGAGGCACATACATAGCCACACACAAACACAATGCAACACATATATGCATATACATACGGCCAGCCACATAGATCAACAAAGACAGAAGCACATAAATGTAACCACCACCAACGGTCTCATCCTGTTCCCTGCTCCAGCTGATCAGGATGAAAGACCTTAAGTAGAAAATACATATTCAGATACAGATATATATATGCAGTGTGGATTCCTTCAGTAGCTGGACTTGGACGCTTAGTCTGTCCAGTAAACTAATCCCCTGGATCCCAGGTCTCCCCTGTTGCTGGCACCTGGGCATGTGAGCCCTTAAGGCCCACAGCCCCACTCCAGTCACTGGTCCACAGGCTGCCTTACACACATACCACCACCCCATCGCACCCAACACACACCCACTATGGAGCCCTCCAGTTACTGGATGAGATGGTCAGCCTATCTCATAGCTGGCCCTGGATCGTATCACCAGTTACCTGACACAGAAACACACGCATGCAGACAGGTCTCTTGGATGGCCCCTAGACCCCACAGTCTACCCAGTAGTTGCCTTGGATCTCCTGCTCCCTCCAGTAGCCAACTTGCAGACCCTCTGATCTTTCCAGTAGCCATCCCAAAGTTATGACCAATTCGATACCTGGCTCCCAAGCCACTCATCCTGCTGGCTGGGTGGTGTGGCTTGATGTTTGATGGCAATCGCACACTGACACACAGACCCACACAACGTGCACATGCTCTGGTCTCTCAAGCCACAGGCATCCAAGACATGCAAGCCCCTGGGACTCATGGTCCCCTCTCCATTGACTGGCACTTATATCTCTATGCACACAGTACATAGACCCCCCCATCCAGGAGAACAGTTAGAGTTTAATAAAAAGACAGGACATGAGGTACATCATTACAGGACAGGTACTGATGAGATACGGGGGCATGGAGAGATAAGCATACTAACCTGCAACCTGTTTACAGCCAACTGGCCTCCTTTAACATCTTACCCCTCTATCCCCCCAGCCCACCATACTCATTCTTTCCTAGACCACCTTGATCTCCAACCCCCCTCCCTGTCTTTGGCCCTTCCTCTACTCATCCCAAAAAGTCTTGTGCAATCCCAAAATGTTCTTCCCCTGCATCCCATAATGAGTCCCATACCCCTGTAGACAGCTGACGCCGCCACCTCCACCCCCTCACGCTCCCCACATAAGCTCTGGAGAGCTGTTCCCACAACTCACAGTGATGGCTGTCATGGGACAGCCCTGGCAGGGACTCGTTTCTCTGGGTTCGTTATTGGGGTTGCCCCACCTTGCTCCTTCGTGTGCATGGACATGAGACTTACCACATAACTTAGCAAGCTAAATAGAGCACAGTCGGTTAATAAGTATCTTGTGGTCGTGCTACTTAACCTGCATGAAGACACAAAGGGTGTCTAGGTTCACGGTAACTGAGGTTTTCAACCCAGGGAAAAAGTGACAACTGAAGCCAAGTATATCATTCTGCCCAATTTTGCAAAAATTAAAGTTTTCAGTTTACCACAACGTTAAGTAATTCTGCCTCAGACTCCCATCATATTTTTAGCTCGGTCTCCTGCCTCACACTGCAAGTTGCAAACAGCTCTGCCTCTTAAGTTTTCTTCAAGTCTCAAGGGACTTTAGGTTTATTTTTAATCGTTGTCTTATCAGTAAACAATATTCACACCAGCAGAAGCGTAACAGAAATGTTAAAGGAAAATATTTAAAAATAAAGACAAAGTTTGCAGGAGATAGAAACCTTCCCGTTTCCTGTATCACCTAAGCCGTTGTCGCAGATTTCATGAAAAATCTGGTATTTAAGACTGGTGGAAACAAGCTCTATTCAAGCCATTAGCATACACCAAACTATGATGCAGGATGGGAAAGTACCTATGACATTTTTTTCATCTCATCCAGAAAGCATTTGGAAGTACAACATCCAGCTCATCTTGAAAGTGTAAGAAAACTTTCTTCAAAGTTTTATGGTCATCCAAGTACATTCTGGAAGTCTGGCTCTCAGTTTCAAAGTGTCAGAACGCACAAAACACCCTTGAATGCATGAGGCTGTAGCGAGGCAACTAGGATTGCGAGATCAACTTATCTAGGCTTGTAGACTAAAGGCCAGATCTAAAAAAAGCCAAAAAGACTGAAGTATCTTCCCGCCAAATGCTGTTGCACCTACAAGTAAAGCACGTCACCTCTGAGGTGGAACTCGCAATCCTGAATTGGGCACCAAAAAGTCCTTCTCCACTAAGTGGGATGCAGAGTCATCCTGCTGAGTGGTGCCAGGCTTGAATGACCCAGTAAAAAAAAAAAAAAA
>VZTL01009420.1:0-38035 GCA_013400535.1 Scopus umbretta
ATTCTATGAACATACAACAGCTGCAGTTTCCAGGCATACCACAGGGCTCTGTCCCTGCAGGATGGCACAGGAGGACAGTGGTGGAGGAGTTTGACTCTATAAACTTGTCCTAAAGCTTTCACTGAAATAAGAAAATCCCATGGAGTGTCCTGAGCTCAGCAGACAGCAGATCTCAAAGAAACATCTGCGTTTGAAAAACTTCCAGCTTGATCTTTTGCTGTCATTCAAAGCACTTCTTAACACTGCCTATGAGACAGGATACTTTGTTCAGACATGAAGAAACAGAGACTTATGAGACATTATTACTACTTCCTACTGCTCTTCACATTTATTTGCTTTGGAAAATCAGATATTCTGCAAACCATTGTTTGCTGAAGTCATCTGGAGTTAATGACTGCACATGTTGTAATGTCTGCTGTACTCTAAACTCACCCCTCTCTCGCCTGAAGATTTAAGGCAATCCCAACTCTGTAATTTGATGAAGACAGCCTGGTCTGGGTTCTCCGCGACCTCTTTTTGGCAGGAACAGAAACCACAACGACCACTTTGCACTGGGCACTGCTCCGTATTTTCACTTACCCTGGAGAAGAGGGGAGACTAATGAAGTCACATGCAAAACCATTTGGATTGTGCTTTCTCAGATCATTAGGATGAAAGTCTAAAGATCAAAACTTGTAAAACTGCATCCAGCTGGAAATTCGTACTTTTTGTGAGCCGACAAACATATGTTTGATTTATTGATTTATTGAGAATCATGGACTCACCCAGGCCCATTAGCTTCATCTTGCTGCCTTGCACCTTGGCAAGAAGTATTCACTCTTTTTTCCTTTCTGTGAGAGTCAGAATGAAAGCAGAGGGAGCTGGGCATGTAACAAGTCTACATGTAACAAGACAGTAGGGAGTGCAGTATCCCTGCAACCATGCTGCTGAGCGCAGTCAGTTGCCCGGGCCTCTCCCAGGGTGGTCCTGATGAGACAGCAGTGCTTCAGATGCACATTCAATGAGAGGGGAAACTCCCATCCTTAACGTCCAGCTGCAACATGGGATCAAAATTATGCTTGCCTTACAGGCCACCACTGTCCTTCCCCAGTAGAACCTCTTCTGAGTAGTGGCAGACACCCTGAAAGTCCTTCAAATTCCTGATGCTGAAGATGGGCAAAACTAAACAAATCTCCCAGAGAAAGGTTTCATTGTGGGGAGGTAACAGTGCTGGCCACTCCTGGGTGCTTTTGCATTGTCTCTTGAAGTGTTTTGCAATGCTTCATTGTCTTTCACAATGTTTCTGAAGAATATCAAATTTATTAATTTGTTTTCAGTCTTCCATAAAGTCCTCCCATTATTAGGTTTCCCCATTCCTGAGCCATCCATACACTTACTACCTATAAATCTTACTAGGGCATTAGCTGAGAATGTTTTAGTGCATTAGAAGGAAACAATCACCTATGAGTGTGATATAATTTCTGTACAGGGTAGTTCTCTGTCTCCTGTCACTGGAATAGTTAACTGGGAATGTATTTGTGATAGCAACAGCCCTAGGAGCTCAAGTAGGAGGGGACTCTGAGGCAGAGGGGATTCAGAAGAAGATTTGTGCTGCAGTTAAAATGATCAGGGAGTCTGCCAAAAGGGGTGTTCCTGCCCCTTTTGTCCTTGGCCATGTTCTCACTCTGCTTGTGCTGCATTAGTGAGACAGTAGCCAGCAGGTGAGTATGTTCAGACTGCTGAGGTAGCAAAAAAATATTACTGCAACTACAAATGAAAGGCTTTCCACCATATCAGACAAATGAATCCACTGACTTTATGGCACTGTGGCCACTAGATACAATCCTGGTGAAAGGGAAAATGAAGGGATGGGACTATTCGTTTTCAAAGCATCTTGCTTATAGGTAGATTACAGACTGGTTATAACATGAATCTACATGAAGGAGCTTGCCCAGAAACACAGGGAGATCTGTAGTACAGCAGGGAATTGAACCAAGTCTCTAAAGCCTAAGCTAATGTCCAGACCAAGGTACCAGCCCTGTCCTCACTGTGATAGCTGAAAAGTGGCTCGCCTCAGTTCACCTGATCCATTCTTCCTGCTCACTCTGTGCACAGTTCAAGGGACACACTCCATTGTGGCCCAGCTGCATTCGCTTGGGACTAGACATGGCCAATTTGCCGGTGCTGTCCAAGTGCTCCAACAGGGCTATTGCCTGTGGGGGTGTGGAACTGGGGGCTGATGGCTCTGGGGCTAGCAGGTCACAGCTGAGTGAGGAGGCACATGAGGACTACAATGTTTTCTAGAAGTCAAATTTTTGTGGGTGTTCTTTTCTTTCTCTTTGTCTGGATTTCTCTGATATTCCTGAACATCCAGAGGGTCCAAAGGAAGCTACTTCTAGGACTGATACCTCTCCCTTTCATTGGCAATCTGTGGACACTGGACTTCCAAATTCACCATGAAACACTCTTGAAGGTACTGATGCTTTTTATAGTTTTATGAATAGTTCAGGTGCAGATTCCTAATGTATCCTTGGCTAGAAGGTAAAAGCAGCTTTCTGCTCCTTCCCAGCTTCAGTCTGAATTTGAACTTTCTAGGCAGAACCTCAAGCCCTGTGTCTGTCTGAACAGTCATCCCATCAAAATTAATGCCCAGGGAATTCTGTTACTACAGCACAAGCTACAAGCAGGGAGGGAAGGAAACAGGAAGAATAAGCTAAACTCGTCAAAGAGAGGGAGAAAGCAAAGCTTATTTGCCTGAGGACTGAATCCTGTAGCCCTTTTTTTGGCAATAGTGCCATTGCCTGATTACGTCTTGGCACAAAAAGGCCTTGGAAGGCTTCCTTAGACAGAAGCCTGGCATGGCCAAGGCAGAAGCAGCACAGCGTGTGAGACTGCAGCACACTGGAGGTGTTATTGCTCCAGGCCAGTCCTTGCTGTTGGGGATAGGAATGAATGATATTGCTTTTAGGGGAAAGGACAAGGAAAAGCTTTGTTACCTGTGGTGTTAAGATTTTGAAGGTTGTGCTGAGACAACAGTTCCTCTTCCCCAGAGTTCTGCTTGTTTCGGGAGGGTGTTGCAAGTGTCACTAATCAGAGCTGATGTGCACTGCAAAACAACCAAGTGGATAGATTAAAGTCTTAATCCATTTGGTTACATACGTAAGCAGCTGCACAGAACTGCAGCTAGGTGACATTTTATGTACTATTTGGTACGGTAGAGTATCAATACACTGGCTTGCTGGCTTTATTTTTTTCTTGGACAGTGCAGAGGCACAGAAGGAATACATTAGTAATGTTACTGACAATTGTTAATGTGGTCTACACTCTGCGTCTGCCAAACAAGACCCACAGGACACTTTCCTTTCTCCATGTGCTCCTGGAGGATGAGCCAGGAAGCATTCTTGCCCAGGATTCATGCCATAACCCCATTTCTGTCTCTCCTGGGAGATGCAGTGATGTTGGTAAAAAGGAGAATCACTAAGCCTGGGAGGTGTGCAAGACAAGATCTGTCATCGAGGGTCCCTATTTTCCTGTGTGTACAGAAGGACATACAGGCTCTGCAGTTCCTTTGGGTACTAGATGGAATTCAACTCAGGGATTCAGGCACTTGTTTCTTCTTCCCTCTCTACCTTACTTGGGCTATTAAAGCCAGAGACTGGACTTCCAACTGCTGTGAAAACCATTCTTCAAATTACTCTCCCCCACAGAAAACAGCAATTGCTCATGGCAAATGGCAGCAACCAGGTGCCTCATCATATTTGCATGCGTTTTCAGTATGGTCAGCATATTTCAGAATCCCTGGCTACATCTTTGTTTCCAACAATTGCAAAGGAGGAGGCCTGCACCCACCTCCAGAGAGATGCAGTCCTGTTTATAGATGTTCCTTAGCAACATATGTGAGTTCAGCAACAGAACATTACCAGTGGATTCCTAAGAGCAAACTGCAGAAGCCAGGACACATGTGGCAACTGTGTTTAGTCAAACTCTTAACAGCTTTACAAATGGCATGTTTTCACCCATTCCCTGAAAAATCCCTAGACCAGAGATATGTCTTGATGAAAATCTTTCAGGTGTCCACCACATATTATCGAAGTGCTCGGAAGAAGGTTACATGTTATATATATATATATATGTATATATAAAAATACATATTATATATATAGTTGCCTAAATATATATATAGTTACATATACAAATGCATGTAACTACATATGCTTTGGTGTTACATGTACATATATATGTAACACCAAAACATTGTGCAGGCACGATCTTTTTTCATCCTTCTGCTTCATACTTTAAAATCCCTGAAACAGATGTTCAGAAATCCTTACCTCCTATCCTATATAGTCACAGGCTAGCTGATATTGCTCCTATCCAAAATCCTAAATCTTTGAGCAAGGTAACACTATCTTGTCTTCCCTCCCTCTGTGCAGTTAGGTCATTCTCAACCACCCAAGGTCGAAGAGTTCAAAACTGGTCTCTAATTTATGGATGCCACAGACTTGATTTGCAGAATGGAGAACCCAAACTCCAGTGGCAATCAGTAGGATCAGTAGGATCTGTAGGAGTGAAGTACTTCCCAAGCAGCTCACGATACTCAACACATCTCCGATGAGACACCCCAGATCAATGGCTATGTTTGAAAAGTTTGGCTTAACTGCCTCACTGTGCTAGACTTTGCAAGCACAATGCTCAGTGGAATGGTAAGCAAACATTACCATCTCATGGCTGCATGTGTTAATTACAACTATAATTTCTACTTTAATGATGAAGGCTGATCCTTGTGAGCTGATACACTGAAAAAGCTGTACAATTGGAAAACAAATACAGAAAGATAATAAAAGCAACATTTATGATTTTGCAGTATCCATCAATCACCTCTGGTGGGGCAATGTAAAGGGAGAAATCCTGTGGAAGTATTTCTGGTTAACATGACATGGTTGTTGCACTGATGGCTATATAAACTGCAGATACATGAATAATAACAGCTGTAAATAATAATGCAATGCATTAATAACAGTGAAAGTGTTTTAAGATTTTAACAGTGAAACACGATTCCAACCTCTTTTTTTTCCTGACAGCAGGATGAAATTTCTCCCATCCCTTTCTTGGGCAATGCCAAGGGATGCAAAACAGCCCTTACATAATAGAAACTGTCTTTGAGCTCTGGCCTAAGAGTACCACGAAGCTGTGGGAGGGCCTCTCTGTAAACGTCTCATATCTTTATGTCATCATGTGTCTTATTGTCTCTCTAGGTGGCTAGGATGTATGGAAATACATACACACTCTGGCTAGGAAAAACACCAGTGATTCTACTAAATGGATTTCAAGCAGTGAAGGATGCCTTGATTGGTCATGCAGAAGAATTTTGTGAGTGACCCATGGCATCCTTTCTTAAGGATGTCGTGGGAGGTCCCTATGGTACTTTCTATGGTTGTGTGTACTGAAATGTTTTTAGCAGAACAAGCTGTTCAGAGAATGTGGTTTGGTACAGTGACTGCATCTACTTTTAATGCCTGTTTTCAAGACGAGCTGCTCTTGGCAGCAAGATGAATGCTGTAGAACCACTATAGAATGTCCTTCTCAAACGCTGGGCCCCAAATATACATTCAGCACACAAAACTAATGTGTTTCCCATTTACATACTTGTATAGCCTGGGTAATTCTTAGTTACTGGGCATGTTACCAAGTTCTCTCAAGAAGTCTTTGTGGTAAAAGGTGTAAAATTATAAAAACGTCAGTCAGCAGGACCCAGCATGTGTTGAGTGCATAGTTCCAGGTAAAGAAGTAGAAAAGGAAAGACAGGCATGGAGCTTATTTCCCACAAAAAGGATCAGGTAGATGTGAAAAAACAGCATAAACGCCACTGATTCCCCATATAAATATTGCCAGGGATCCTTCCAAACTCATGGTGGTAAATCTTGGGACCACTACGATTTCACCAGTCCTGCTTATGGAGACATCAGTCCCATACTTCTCCCCAGTCCTTTTCCATTTTATTGCAGGCATCGTCTTTGCCAATGGGCACACCTGGAAGCCACAGAGATGGTTCAGCCTGATTGCTCTGAAGAACCTAGGACTAGGGAAGAAAAGCCTGGAAGCCTGGATCCAAGAGGAAGCTTGCTGCATGACTGAGGTCTTTGCCAGACAAAGAGGTAAAATATAGACTTGTATGTCATCATGACATGGGCTCATTCTCCTTATTTCCAACCCTGCTTTTTCCACTGGAAGTGGCAATTTCTGCAGTAGGCTCAATGTGAGGTTTACACAGCTGATGCTTTCACAAGTCATTTTTCACTTGGCTGGAACATCACACCTGACTCATTGCTTTCATCATAACCTTTATGGGAGAAAGTGACAGATCGGAGACTCCTCAGTTGTGCTGATTATGCACTTTTCTACAGGATGGAATCTTTCCCTCACTCATTACAAAGGTGTCTGAAGAACGATCTCCCAGTCAGACTCCTGCAGCTTGATTCATGCAGGCTCAGCTATTTGTGTAATTCCATGCAAGTCAAGAGCAGGCTGGATGGGAGCTCAGTGTAACAAAGGGTCATAGCTTATAAAAGAAGTTAATGATGCAGCTTTCTCTGTAGGCATGGATCTCTCTGTCCCACTCCCTTCTTCCATCAACATAGTGATTGCTGATATGCTTTTTGGACGTTGCTTCTCTACAGAGGCTGCCATATGCCAGAGGCTGCTCAGAGGCTCCCAAGCCGTGGCAGAATTTCATGGCACCTCCTGGCCTCGCATAAGCAAGGACTGACCTGTTCCCTGTAACTGTATCAAAACCCGACAGTGTTCCTCAGTGAGCCATGGCATGAAATGGTCACTCTTTGCCAATGCACAGAGAGGAAGAGCTCTTGAGTAAATACTGAACTCTGCTAAAACCAGCACTTGCTTCTGTCCCCTTCGTTCTCAATAATGATTCGTCTGTGACCATTCCTGGCTTGCTTTGTCTTCAGGCCCATTGAATCTCCTGTAATAGCTCTTTTCAGAGACACAGATCTGATTTTACAATGATATTCAGCTTCAAGTTTGCCCTGGGGCCAGAATCAGGTTCTTCTCTTAGCTTGTGCCTGGAAGGGTTCTGTAATAGCCCCGATTTCCTGTGTTAGATTGGGCTGCAGTGACCATCCAGAAAAAACAAGCTAATATGGTTGTGGCTTTGAGAAGTACAGCCAAGTGTTGTCTTAAGATTTAGGAGGGAACAGGTCATTTGGGAAAGGCTTCACTTAGAAAACATAAGAAAAACTGTCCTCAAGGGCATTTAAATCCTCCAAATCTGAAAGATGCTAGTGGAGAGCAGGCAAACTGGAAAATAACTGTATAATAATGGTCATCCTTCACACACTTCTTCTCTCCAAGATAAATTTTTTTAAATTAAGTGGTTATTCATTTCTTTTAGTCAGACAAGTAATACATCTGGATTATAGCCATGGTTAGGCATGGTTCAGCTGTGAACATTCAGGCTTTAAATGCACTATGAAGCCAAGATGTCACGGTGTTCCTTGTGCTTGCATTTCCACGTACAGCTCTACGACACTTTTCCATCACTGTTGAGGCACTTAAGCAACTGTGTTAATGAGAGTGCTGGTGGCACTAACACACTTGCAGGATCTATGAACACTATCTAAGGATGAGATCAGGAACCACCAGAAGAGCTGGGTGCCTGCAGAGCCACAGAACTTCATTCTGCATACCTAGCTCAGATGTTAAAGGTAACAAGTAATTGTAAGTTGTGCAGCTGCAACCTATTTAAGATGTTTGTAGTTATTTCTAGCTGCACTCTTACTTCTTTCTTCTCCTTTTCTTCCTGCAAGAGCGTTGAGCTATTTCTTTCTTTGAATTCAACCTCAAAAGCAAAGTATTTTGTGAAGGTACTGAGGATGCTTCTCGGTAGTCACTACAGGGAGAGGAATGTTGTTCCCCCCTAGACTGAAAGAAAGCTTATTGTAAGCTGTCTTCTTCCGTCAGCTATGTGGCTGCTGTTACCAGCTTCATCAACTCAGAATGGACTCTGTGACGAAAAAAGCTCTGTTGCTAGAAATTTGATATGCTATTAAAACAGTCTTAAATCTCATTGTCTGTCTCTCATCTGCAGGCAAAGAATGACGCACCCTCTACATTCAGTGAGACCAACATGGCTCGCACTAACATGGTGCGAGCGATCACAGATCTCTTCGTAGCGGGCTCAGACACCACCACTATCGCTTTATGCTGGGCTTTCTGTGATGGTATATCTGGAAGTACAAGGTGAGAAATGCATCTATCTGCACTTATACATGTCGCTGCCCTTCCTCATAGCAGGTTAATAGGCAACGTGCAGTTGACTCAGCTGCCCTAGTCCTGCAGTGTAAGGTGTCTTGGGAATTCTGAGTTTCTGCATAGAGTCTACACATCAACTACCTTCTTGAATACTCACTATTAGTCTTTTTATTCTGCAGAACGAGTCCAAGAAGAGTAGAATGCTGTCATTGGTCCATCCTATGGAATTGAATATAAGGACTGAACAATCCTGCCATACACAAATGCGGTTCTACATGAGATTATGCGCTATAGCAGCATAAGTGCAGTAGGGTTCATGTCCAGGTGCACCCATGATACCACCCTGCAAGGCTTCCCTTTACTAAAGTATGTTAATACCACTAAGCTTTGGGCACAATCCTTAGACAAAGCAAAGCCAGGCAATAGATCCCTCTCACCAATTTAAACACCGTATGTTGTGTTTGTATTTTGTCCCTGGCTGCAAATCTACACAAGAGTGAGTTTGAACAACTTGTGAGGAACTCTTCACTGTGAATAGGGTGCTGGACACTGTCTACATCTTATAATATGAACAAACCTTTACTCAGTTTCCCTCTCCTTTTGCACATATGTTACTTTTACTATTTTTCTATATGGGATTTCAAGAGTTAGATTAGTATAAAAGTACCAGTATAATGACCCTAGGCTTCTTGTAAGCTGGTACAAGCTAAACACACAACCCACGGAAATGCTAGAAAAACAGTGTCTGTGTATGCAATTTATTGTATCAGCAGGATGCTTTAAATCATATCCAACCTCATGTAGATTGTCTTCCCAATGGATAAGACCTATGTGGCTTTGGGGGAAGATGTCTTTGAGAAAATCAAAGTCAGGGGTCTTGGATCAGTGTGAAGCTTTCAGTTCAGTGGTGGGGTTCCCCCCCCCCCCCCAGGTTGTTGATTATTGTAATTACTGCATCCTCTGGTGCTTTAAAATCAATGTTTAAAAGTGCCTAATAATTTCTACATAAGCTATTCTGTAGGACATAGCACAGCATGACCCTGTTTCTCACTCTGTAATAATTAGTTGGCACTTCCATTAGGCAATTTCAATAGAGCAATTGATATCTTGACAATTTAAGTCATTAGTTTTTGACTCTGTGAAAAAGATCCTTATATGTTCCTTTTGTCTTTCAGTAGGATACCTTAATTTTCCCCAACATATTTTCTGTCCTGTATGATCAAAAGCAGTGGGAGAGTCTTACAGTTTAACCCTGATCATTTCCCAGACAAGGATGGAAACTTTGTGAACAGAAAAGACTTTACGCTGTTTTCTGCAGGTAAGAGCAATGCTTAGTATTGCACACAGCTGTCCTACAGTGACCGCTTCACAGGCCAAGACTTTCTTAACATCTGATCTCCTGCCATAAATATCTTTATTCATTCCCATAATAAGGTCTAGGTAGCAAAAAAAAAAACAACCCAGAGGTGATGGTTTTGGAGACCTGCTGTAACTTCACTTTCTTGAGGAAAAGAAGCTAAGACCATCTGGTGTCTGAAATTCTCAACTAAATGAACTCAAATTGTGGTAGTAAGGTAGATTGTCCTGTGGGAAAACAAGGGTTGATTAAAGCTCCTTCAGAAGGCAGGGGATGCAAACCTGTTTGCTAATTAAGAACTGGCTCCTGGAAGGTATTAGAAATCTCTTACTAATATTGACATCAGCAGAGACTAAGAGGCTGGCAAAGGAAGCAGCACATTAGGTTTACCGATGAACAGTCTCCATAGCAATTTGTATAACACATTCTTTCTGAAATATTTTCATAAACTGCTGGTCTTCAGAGCACAAAGATCCCATTTATGTGTAACTGCAATGAACGAGGAAATTCTTTGTGAGTTTAAAAACTATTTCTGCTAATATATATTTCTAAATAATTTTCTATGTCTTCTAAGATTATGAACACAGGTTTGAGCCCATAAAACCTCAGGATGGGAGTTCCAGTGGTAAGGATATTTATTCTAGGACTGGGGAGACCCCTTTTCCCTGTTCTGCCATGCTTCTATGATTTCAGGGATGTTGCTGAGACACCCATTGCCTTTGCTTCCAAATAGTAATATAGGAATACCAGCATGACATTACTGTGCTTTGCAAGGATAAATACACTCAGACACTATAGTAACAGAGGACATGTAGTACCTTACATATGTTGAATACCCTTTCTTCATATTCCTAACCTACAGGCTAGGGATTTTCTCTCTCTCTCTCCACGTCACAATTTGGTAGAGAAACAGAAACGACATCAGTGAGAAATCCATTTACTAGTTCTGCCAGATAGCAGAAATTATTGGTCAGAGGTTTGCAAAATACTGTGAGAAGATTCTATGCTCTCAGGGTAACCAGGAAATAGGTTCATAAAGCGTGAGGAGATGCTGGAGGAGGGACTATCTCCCCTGCCCTCTAGAAACTGCCCATTAGCATCTACTGACACTCCAGGCGTGGCAGGCTCTTCACTGGTGTGCTATTTTTTCCTCTCCTCTTCCCTTCCCTGGGCCCTATCCATGCCTCAGGTAGGGCATTCTAGAGAAATGGCGTCAGCAGCCATAGTAACGAGTTGTAGTTCTGGACAGACCCTCTCACAGGGTGAAAGATGCTGCCGGCTGACCCGTGCGGGGATCGTCCCGCAGCCCCACCTGTACCAGACCCGCGCCCTCCCTCGCTCCGCACTGAAGGGAAAAGGAAGGGGTGGGGGCCGGCGCCCGGCTGGGGCGTGCCCACCACCAGGGGAGGTAAGTCGGGCAGACCCCTTAAAGAGTGACTGGCTCCTAAAACTGCGTCTACCAGAGACAAACGAACACTGTGAACGAAATGGCAAGGTACTTGAACCCGCTGACCGCGTCTCTCTGTGTCAGGCCCTCGTCCCACGTCGTGCGAGGTGACAGCGGGACGCCGGGCCCCACGTCACGGCGGACCCGCCTCGCGCCACACCCAACATGGTGGCTCTGCCCGTGCGCCACACTCGAGATGGAGACTGCGCCGCAGCGGGTGTCCCACCAGAGTCCGCACTCAAGATGGCGACGAGGAGCGTTCTTTTCCCCTTTCCCCTCGGTTCCTTCCGCCGAGCTCCGTGCTTACGGCGCCGGGGGGAAGCGCGGGGCGGCTCTCCCCTCGCCGCCGGAAGCGGCGGAAGGCTTTGGAGAGCGGACTCGGCGGAGCGGAAGTCGCTGAGGTGGACGGAGGTGGCGGCAGCGAGCGACGATGAACAACAAATTCGACGCGTGAGTCGGCGGCGCGCCCCCCACCCCCCACCCCGTTCCNGCCCGGGTGCTGCTGCCTGGCCCTGAGGGGCTGCGGGCCCGCGGCGTGGGGGCGGTGGTCCGGCGGCACAAGGCTCCGGTCGTGGCGGAGCATCCCCCGGCCGTGCGCCGCCGTGGGGCGGGCCGACCCGGCAGTCGCGGGCCGCCTTTTGGCCCCGCTTCTCGCTCATCTTTTCCGGCACCTTCGCAGGGAATGGGGCGGGCGGAGAGACCTGCGCGGTGTAGGGCGCTGGCTGGTGTCTGCTCGCCTGAGGGGCTGCCTCTGCTGTGCTTAGGGGCGCGGGGAGCTGGGTGGGAGAGAGTCAGCGAAGGTGCGGTGCTGGGTCTCTGCGTTCGCCTCCCGAGTAGTTAGGGACCCTAAGAGGTAGCTGGGGTTTTCTGTGGCAGATCAGTATCTAGTACGAACTGCTCGAGTTTGTTCTAAAACAGCATCTTGTTGCTCGCTTCTGCTTAAAAGTGTGTGGCTAGGATGCCTGTGATGGGCTCTGGGCATGCAAAGTAGTAGTAGTTTTTACTGTGTGAGTTGTCAAGTGTAGATTTCCAAACGCTGATTGCCCTTGTACCGTGTAGGAGCTTAGAAGCAGAGACTACTGGGGCTTGGTATGAAGCTTCTCATCTGTGAGACGTAAGACTCACTTTCTTTGTTCTTTTTCTTTATCAGATTGAAAGATGATGATAGTGGAGACCATGACCAGAATGAGGAGAATAACACACAGAAAGACAGTGAGAAGGAAAAGAATGATCGCGAGAAACCACAGAGTACTACCAAGAGGAAGGTACGGTGCTGGCATCTGTGTTCCCTCGCTAGGGCGTGATGTCGGAGCGCTAGAGAGTCAGTGTTCAGTTCAGGGATAAGGGAAATGTTCCTTGGTGGGCTGTGGTTGCTTAATGTGCTGGTACTGTTGTAATGGAGGCAGAGGGGCTACATTAGCGTTTGGATAATTTGACATAGCTTTTGGAGGTATATAATCTGAGGGGTGAATGCTCACTTCACAAATGCAGCTAGTGGTCTGCCAGGCTTTTGAATAGAAATGAAAAAATGAAGTTTTATTTACCCCAAAAAAACTTTTGTGGAAGTGGGTGTAGGGAAAGGGCTGATTGACAGGGGAATAGTGGCTTGCAGTAGGTTTACCAGGCTGTGTTTGTGTCGCTGCTGAAATAACTCTTAAGATGGGTCTCTGTGAGTGTAGTGTAGCCTAGTTAAGAAGGTGTATATCCATACTGTTTTGTTTTATTTTTCTTTTTAATCTTGTCCTTAGGAAAACTGTTCTGTCTAAAGTAATGCAATCCTTATAAACTTAGCATAGACAAGAGCAGAGTAGAGATTTAAGCCTTGGTTACTCCTGTAACATATCAAGTGAGACAAGATAAGGGCTTTTTGTTGGGTTTTTTTCTGTCAATTTTGACTCTTGGGTAGTGCGCTCTTGTTAACCTCTTTTACGCTCATTTGGAGTCTTTTTAATCAGAAATTGATGTTTTGGAAGTTGAAAAAAGATGATTACTGCTCACTGCTAGCCATGGGTTCTGCTAAAGCTGACATAACAAGTTCTAAGACAGACTAATCCTCCCAGAGCTAGGGTGTTGGTTGCTTAAGGGAGTTGGTGTCACCAAAGAGTTATAATTGCTTTTGAATCATGGTGTAGTGTAAATTACTTTTATTATTCCCAGAGGAGGAGACTGTATTTTTGGGTTTTTTGTTTTTTTTTTTTTTCTTAATTTGAAAAAGTTAAAACTCTTGTATTGCCCATTTTAGTTTGTCTTTTTTCCTTTGAGCTAGGGACAACTAAGGACTAAAGGAAAACTTAGTAATACTGCCTCTAATAGTTTTGAGGGTTGCTTTTTTTGTGATGATCTCCTGAGCTTATTTCCTTAGCTATCCCTGCACTGCAAATTTCTAATATTCTTTGAAGTAATCAGCTGCTGTAAGCCTAACGGTCCATTTCAAACAATTAACAGAGATAGTATTTTTCTGTAAAAATGAAGATCAGCTGTTTGTTTTATAGTCTGTGAGGACAGGAACGTGTGGACTTCTGATGCTGTGATTGTAATTTTTCCTATTCCCCTTTAGAGGAGTGTATAAGGGCTAAGGAAGCTTTTCTGTTCTGCAGGCTGTTGTCCCAGGGCCAGCTGAGCACCCCTTGCAGTATAATTACACCTTCTGGTACTCCAGACGAACACCCGGGAGGCCTACCAGCTCACAGAGTTATGAACAGAACATCAAACAGATTGGCACCTTTGCCTCCGTGAGTATATCCCCATTATCCTTGTCTCACTCGGGCATGGTGTGGTCGTTATAGCTGGCTTACTCCCTGTGTGCTAGGTGCATGTGCGTGCAGGCTGTGATCTTGCTGCCAGGAACAGAGGAGAGCGAGTGATTTGCCATGACTTACATACGAGTTCGTGAATTACCTACGGCAGGTGACACGTCTTAAGCAGTTCTCTGCCCTGTGCTAGACATCTGTGCCTGCAGTAATGGTGGTAGCTGGAATAATAATAGAAAATGAAAAGAACTCCCATGTAGCTTAAATCTGCTAGCTGTAGCAGAGCTTGACAGGTAAGCAAGAGAAGAAAGGAACAGCTTTGCTGGATGCAGTGTGGGTTTAAACAAAGACTGTACAGTTGTCCCCCCACATCCCCATGCCCGTATATCCACCACAAAAACTGTGTTTGGAACAAGCATCGGGCATGCTCTATATACAAGCAGCTGGTGGCCCGTTTGCTGCCTGTCTGGAAGTGATGACTGAGGTGCAGTATGGTGTTGCAGTGAAGTTCAGTAAAAGGCGCACTGCTCTCCCATTCCCCTTCCACACTTTGTGGTTGTTTATTCCTGGAATAAATTGAGCGTATGCTGGAAAGGTAATGTTGTGTTGTTGCATGGTACCAGCAGTGTAAAACTGTCATTAAGATCCCAAGATACAGAAGCAAAACATGTCTCCATTGTAGAGGCACTACATACAGTGCCATTCTCAAGGCTGGGAAGTCTGTTGTGTGCCTTCTTTCTTTTTTTTTTTTTTTTGCAGATGTTAATTTTGGCCACCAGTAAATCTCTGTCTTCTGTAATGTGAGAATTTGTAACAACATTCCTTTATCCCTTCTGGAGGCTGCAAAAATATGCCTGTACAAGCAGCTGGGTTGTGTTATTGGATCCACGCAGGATAGGAGTGGGAAGAATAGCTCTAAGCCTATCATCATGGGTAGTTACTGCTCCTGTTCCCCTGTGTGAACAAGTACTTCTACTTCAGTGAATGAAAAATGTGGCTGCTGCATGATGATCTGGCAATAACTTTTCAGTCTGTTAAAATAGTGTAGACTTAACATTGATTTTTAGCTCTACAGAGGAAGACCTTCACACACTCTTGTCTGCTCTTTGCTGCAAAGACTTCGTGGTTGCTGTTGTAGGTTGGAAGTGCTAGAGTTCAGTTAGGATGGAGAGAGACTGGCCAGGAGATCTGATAATGTCTTTTGTTCCAAACTCTGTTTAAGGAGAAAAACAAGCTTCAGAAAGAATTGTCTGAGCCTAAATCTGGCTTGAGATTTATTCTTTGCCTTTCAGTAGAAAGCTGTAAAAGCTTTTAAATGCTAACCACTAGAGGGCATATTCACTCGGTGTAAGAATTAAATTTCCATGCTGCATTTGGATGGTCTGACAAAAATAGATTGCTACTGACCCCACCTCAGTCTCGGTTCATAATTTTATTGGCTACAAAAGCAAATTCCTGCTTGGATGGCAAAGGTCAGAGATTGGAGCAGAATTCCAAGTGCTGGCTGGGTCGTTAAGGTCTCTGATAAAGTACTTGGGATGGTGTCTAACCACTCCAGCTTCACTGCTGGTCTGCTTAATAGCTATTGTCTTACTGAGTACAGAACTCTTAAAATTAAGTAATATTAGTGTAATCTCTTCCAGTGCCTTGTTTTGTTGTAAAGATCCTGCTTCTCTAAAATCTTTTCTCATCCAGAGAATCTCAAAGGATAAATGTGTTACTTTTAAGAATTAGAAAAGATAATTCCCTTGCCTTCTGGCCAGACTGTCTGAAGTAGACACAGGGGTGCCCAAATGGAAACTGGTCAAAGTGAAGTGGTCAAAGTGTACCATGACAGATTGTAAAAGGAAATGAGGTATTTAAATAAAAGCTCTGAATGGTGCCTTAAGATCTTAAACCAGCACCAGAATGTGTCTTTTGTCTTAAGACCTGGCTACAGTAAAATTAAATACAAAAAAAAGTCTCATTTGGAGGCTCCTGCAGTCTCCAGAATTGCAGAGAGCAGTGGTTAATGCAGGGCTAATGTGTATAGTCTAGAGAGGCTTAGCTGTAGGTGATGCACTTGATACATATCCACTAACTGAAAGTTTGGGCAGTAGGATTTACACGGTATGTTTGGAACTGTTCTCCAGAGCAGCAGTTCTCTTACCACAGATTTCTTCAGACAAACACCAAGTGACTTTGGAGTCACCTGTCGAATATTTCAAGTGGTCATCTGGTAATGGAGCCAGTCAGAAACAGGCACCCAAGCTCTGATCCTACTGCTGCCTGCTGGGTATCCTAATCAACACTTTTGTGACGAGAAAGTAGAACAGAAGAGGGGAACGTAGCTCTGGCCAGCTGGTGTAGAAGGGGAAGCCTGTTTCTGTAGGAATCTTGGCTGTGAGCCATTTGAGCAGCCTCATTGTGTGGTTCATGTCATTGCAGGTGGAGCAGTTCTGGCGGTTTTACAGTCACATGGTACGTCCTGGGGACCTGACAGGCCATAGTGACTTCCATCTTTTCAAAGAGGGGATCAAACCCATGTGGGAGGTGAGTTGGTGCTCTCATTTCTGCCTTGGTATTTTCCCAGAGTATTCTGGAAGAAACCTTATGCAGTGAAGGGACTCTTGTCATTAAATAGCACTCCAGGTTTCTACTAGGTGCAGTCCTTTCTTCTGGGTTTCCTGTAAACCTGTCCTCAGAACTTGTCCCATGTAACCTAGCAGTCCTGTAACCTGCTGCCAGAGGAGAAGGAAGATGCAGAGAGTTGCTACGTGCATTCCCCCAAAGGTTGCAGAACTGCCTTTGCCTGTCGGTCCAGAGGATCTCTGGACAACGTTACCTGGACCCCATTGAAGAAGGGACCTCAACTAAGCTCTGTGCCTCCTAATATAGACACTTGCCCCTTATTATAGCTTTGTCCAGTGACAGTAGTGTGAGGCTTTTCTCTAGAAGGGCTGGACCTCTGTAAGTGGAATTCAACAAAGCTTATAAGAAACCAATCCTCCTTTTTCAGACAAGGAAGGAAGAAGTGCATATGGTTAAAAGCCTACAGCTGTACATACAGTCAGGGATGGAAAGAAGACTTAGCCCTTCATTTGCTTTTTTTGTTCTGGGGCACTTAGTTTGCTTCTGTTCATTCCTATCAAAATCTGTTAAAAAAGAAAAAAATAAAATCTTTGCCTAGCAAATCATTCTTCCAGTTCCTGGCCTGCTTCCAGCAATGACCAATACCATTCGCAATATGAGGATTTTATGTGTTGCTCTGAAGTACCTAATTATGCTGCCTGGTCCTGAGAAATTTATATGTGACCCTAGCTGGCAATTATTTTAAGCAAGGTGTTTTATAGCCAGTTACTGCAAGTACAATTTTTATAAAATGTTTAACTCTCTTCGGACCCCTAGTGAGCTAGCTGTTCTGATAATGTGTCAACCAGAGAGTCCACAAGTTAATGATACCAGAATTTCTATAAAGCATTTCCCTGTGGCCATTTTAAGATGGGGGTGGAGAGATTCTTTGTTTTTATACTTCTGGCCCCACTCCCTTCTTGTATTTGTGGAAGAGGACCTGGGATCATGCTGCTGGCCTTCCCTTTGCTGCTTGCTTTGTAAGGCTTTGTTTATGCTCCGTTCTCTTCCAAACTAATTCTTACTTACTGTCGTTCTTGTAGGCACTTTTATTCGTGTATGTAGCTCTGATCTTTTTCTGGATCCATCTGTGCCTTTTCCGTGTAAGGTCAGATGCACTAAGCATAATGTTCCCTGGTGATTTACTGGGCTGCAGATCATTATTATTCTGGTAAAGGGAAATCAAATGCTTGACTGAACCGAAGCTTGTTTAACCTGAAAGAAAACTAACAATAACCATAAAACACACAATACAGCATCTGCCTCCCAATCACTGGTCTCTTTCTAGCCTTGAACCTGCTTAAACCACCTTTGAAATATTTTGAGCAATACCATTTTCTCTTCTGACCCCTATTAGTCATTGCGGAAAGTTTGAGGAGTTAAACCCAGCTCCCTGCTTAAAGGCTGAAGCCTAGACGAGTTACTTAGTGTGATGTTCACAACTTGGAAAACAAGGATGATTTATCAGAAAGTAGTTTGTATCTCACAGGAGTACGTCAGATTCCTAGAACTGGTGTTGATTTGGATTCTTCACCTTGCCTGTGGCTGCTGCCATGCTTTGAGGTTTGTCCAGAGCTGGCGCCTTCCCCTTTCAGTACAGGCATTAGCTCGTACCTGAAAACTGGGAGCCTGGTGGATGCCGCTGTTATGCTGGCACTTTGGTGTTTGCTCAGGATTGCTTCGTTAACACTTGCTGTCTCCGAGAGCACACAAATGTTTAGTTTTATCTGAGCCCTAAAGAAGCTTTAAGGCTAAAAGAAAGTTAACTTTATTTCATTAAGAGGGGTTGGGCTGCCTTGTCTAGCTTCTTTAAGGTGTGTCCCAGCTTGGGAGAGGGGATTACTGGTGATTTAGACAGGGATGTCCTGTGTTATGCAGTCCCATCCGAGTTATGTTTTGTTCTTCTCTGTTTCTGTACTAGACCTGTCTTCCCTTTCCCTTTCTGACTGCCACCTCTTTGACTTGTTTCTACCTCTCTCTTTTTGGCTTTGGATGGAATTCATTCCCCTCTCACCTTGTAAGATTTCCCAGCTACAGTGTTGTACAAGCGAGTGCCACAGTGTTCTGTACAGAGGAGGAACTGCTGTTTGACATAGGTGTGCGTTCTGTGAAGCAGGGGAGCCCGTAGCAGTTTTCAGCTCTTTTTCAGGTACAACATATGGAACGACAATATTGAGGTGATGGACTGGGTGCATAGCATAGATTTTTTTATTTACTCTCTCCCTTCATTTTTGGTTATTTCCCTGGATCACTACAGTCCGGAATAAATATCTGGCTGTATGATGTGTGATACTGTCAGTGATACCCAGAGAAAGGACTGGTCCTTTCTGTGTTAACACAGCTGGTGAGCCCCTTCCTGGAAATGTGGAAGGAAAGTGTTTTTCAGCTTTTCACTTGCACTTAAATATCACTTTGCAAACTCTTTCCCTGCCTTCCATGTTCTGTGATGAGGGATTTATCCTGTTTTACAAGCAGAAGTACATATACAGGGGATTAGACAAAGGGGAAATCAGTCTTGGGTTTAGGAATACTTTTAGGGTCCTTGCTTCTAGTTCTGTGTGCAGATTGATAGGCTGGTGTTAGTTTTTGCTAGTGGGATTAAAACACTAGAGCTCAAGTCTTTAGTGCATAGAGCTTCATCTGGAACGCTGAGCGTCATTGTTTCAAATACTTTATATTCAAAGTAAGTGGTATACCTCTGTCTCTGCTTGTATGGGGGAGAAGTGAAATGCTTTTGCTTGAAAATACCTCCATTCTGTCCCTTGCCCCACCCAATCAATATCTGCTCCTGACTGTGGCTCTGTTGTCTTGTGGGAAGCAGAAAAATAGCTAGAAGAAAACAAATCAATCTCTTGCCCCTCTCCTAGGATGATGCCAACAAAAATGGTGGTAAATGGATTATCCGTCTGCGAAAGGGCTTAGCGTCACGATGCTGGGAGAATCTCATTCTGGCAATGTTGGGAGAACAGTTTATGGTGGGGGAAGAAATCTGTGGGGCAGTCGTCTCTGTCCGATTCCAGGTAAGTGCTTCTGAGAACTGGCATGTACTTCCATTTGGCAGGGCTACAAAAAGTACCATCTGCTTACCCCTCACATGCTATTCTGTAGGAGGATATTATCTCGATATGGAACAAGACAGCCAGCGACCAGGCCACGACAGCCCGGATACGCGATACGTTACGAAGAGTGCTCAACCTACCTCCCAACACCATCATGGAATATAAAACACACACCGACAGCATCAAGTACGTGTGGTGGCAGGGGGAGGGCCTGCTGCTGGTTGCACGCGTGCTTGAGCAATTTAATGCAGATCGCAAGAATTGAGAGAAGTGCTCGTGTGCATTGGGGCTGTTCAGCGCGAACAGTAACACAAACAGCTGTGATTGTTGCCAGTGCACTTTGAAAGCCAAATATCTGTGTCATTATCGTGCTGTTGTTAGGGACATTTGGTTCTAATAGTAAAACCTTATTTTTTTGAAGTGTATAGTCCAGGGCTTTGTTAGCAATCCACCCAGCCTGTCACCTGGGAGATGGGCGGCCCAGTGTGGAGCTGTGGCTTGATGTATTCAAAGACAAGATTGCAGTGGGGGGGGACGAGATCATTTGAATAAATAGAGATTCTGGGGAATAAAGTGCGGAAGCTAACGGGGATTTATAGTGCCATTAGACTTATAAATGGGCTTGGGAAAGTGCTGTGTGAATTTACAGTGCTGTACAAATGATTTCTAATCATAATAAACGTCGTATATTAAGTCTTCCAGGCCCTGGTGACAGAGGCTCTTTAACAAGACTAGAAGATCATGGTACACAGAGAGGACAGCTGTATTTTTAAATAAACCTATTATAGCTTACCATACCAGGCCATTCAGGGTGACTTTTATTTCCCACAAAGTGACGAAAAATTGCATATATAGGTATTAGTTAGAGGTGAATAATGTAATTTTTTTTTCTTAAGCATATTATAAACCAATACGCTGATGAGGTCATATTGGTTAAATTAACAATTGAAAAGGTGTACCCTGAAAAAGAAGTGAAACAAATTAATAAGACATTGACAGAGCAGTGTGCTTTCTAACCTAGCCCTTAATCAGGGGGCAAGTACCTTTCATGACTTTCTTCCATTATGCTAGCTTGTCTTTTCCACGTAATCACCCTGTCATCAGTGTGCTGTCAAACAGTTTGGTGAGATCAATCCTGTTTTTACCAGACAGCTAGCTTCCAGTTGTGACCAATTTTGAGTGTGGGTCACTAGCAATAATACAGAGATCTCGTTTAAACTGCCTGTAGGCATCTAGTGTTCCATGTGGCCCTCCCTCCTGTGTGCGTGGGAAAGAGAAGGGAAGGAGAAATTATTATTATTATTAAACTGAATCATTTCCAGGCAGCTTTGGTTTCTGAAAGTTCCTACTTCTGTTCTTGAATCTTGTATTCAGGAGTTTGACAGTAACATTTCTCCTGCACTTCTTGCCAGGAGAGGGCACTATCGACTCTCGGTCCATGTTAGGAGATAGCAAAGTGCTCATGTGGACACTTAACAGGATATTTCGCTCCTGTTCAGCAGTAGCAGACTGTGGTGATGCAGCTTTGTCGTGAGAGGAGGGAGGCATTTGACTTCCCTGTCAGGAAAGCTGTGCCCTGAGCCAACTGTCCGAAGCTGTGGTGGCAGTTCACATAGCGAGTTTAGAATAGAAAGGATCTGGCCTTTCCCTTATAAGCTATCACCACCAGCACTTCCTAGGACAGAGAATGCTGTTATAGCAATGTTTGCAACTGTTCTTGCTCTGGCAGGTGGCAGTCCTTGGGTGATGGTGCCTGCAATATCGTGGTCTTATTTCCCTACAACAGTTTAACATGCCATGCTTGCTTCCCTCGCTTCCTGCAGAGCATCAAAGTTTCATTTTGTGCTGCTGACGTAAGGTGCAAAATGAGCTTGTCCAAGAATAACAGGTGTTTGAGGAATCAAGTTTAGTAGCTCAGATTACAGCTGGGAGTGATTCTTAAATAGGAGCAGACTGGCTTGTCTCCCACTTATTCTTCTGTGGGTGGGAGGGATAGTCAGGAGTTGGTTTGGTGGTGTCCTAGTGAGGCAGATCTAAGCAATTAACCTTCCACCATGTAGGGGATCACAAGAGCTCTTTTTTTCCATTGCCTCGCTTGAGCTGCGGCAGTCTGATTGCAGTGCTGTCCAGCATCTCCTTCTAATGGCACTGGTGTAAATTCAGAGCAGAATTGCTTGTCAGTGGAGTTTCTGTGTAGTGATGCATGGACCAACTTCTTGTGCCTTTCTCGCCTGGTACCAGCAGGCAGCAAGCGGCAGCAGCTGCAGAGAGGTAACGGTGCCTGCTTCGCTGACAGAGAAGAGCAGTACAGCCCCAGCTTTCAGTCTGACTCTGCTTGGCTATGCTTCATATCATTAAGGTTCTCTCACTAATGAAGAATCTCTTGTGTAACTAGTTCCATCCTCCATAAAGTCTGGCTCCTTTTCCTCGCTCATCTATCAAGCCCTGTTGAAATACTGTCCGTCATGAATAAACTCCACTTATGCTGCACATGTACCATGTGATTTATGACTCGGGAGGGCTTTCTAGCCAGCACTCTATATTCACACTCTGGCTGTGTTTTATGAAAGGCTCTAATGGAAGAGCTGTGCTGTAGTCTTTGTCAGGGCTGCCTTTCTAGGGGGGCTCGTGGCATTTTTCATTTGTATGGACTGCATCTCTCCACTAGAGCTCTGCTCATGTGCAGGGTTTGATTGGCATTGATTGTGCTTCAGGGAAGGGAGCACGCTTAGCAAGAAAAGAACAGGCGTTTCTCAAAACCTTGACTTTTAGGTAGTGAATTGACCTGGATTAGCTTTTGACACACTGTAAATGAACGCTTCTGTAGAAATTGCTAGCATGGCCCTCACTGTGGGACCTGAGACCTGTGTTTCAGGTTTTATATATTCCTTTTGTGATGATGCATTTCTTATTAACTCATTTTTAGACACCATTTTTCATGAGTTGTCAGTGAGGCTGCAGCCTTCTTTGTTTCAGAAAGCAGTGGTGCTGCCAAGCTGCATTTGAAAAGTATCTGTTGCTTCACAGCTATTCCAGGGAGCTATTCTGCATTCTGTCCTTTCTGCTCTCAGTGGTGGGGCTTGTGCATTTAGCTAGATAAGCAGATCTTTCATTGCAATTTTCCTGTGTTTGTCCTTTCTCTTGCTTGTGATATTGACAAGCTGCCTAAATCCCAGCGAGTGGAAGGGTCAGCCTAGTCTGTATTAATTTCCAATCTTGCTAGAAGAGTTAGAGCAATCTCTTGGACTCTGCTTAATTCCAGGGGATTTATAGTACCTTAGACGTTACAGTGCTGAGTGCCTGAAAAGAACATATGTGACATTTTGTGGGCTACCTTGTTTCAGTAGCTGGAGAGAAATCGCTTCTCTTTGTTCCCTCCAAGGTGGACTGAGAGAGGTGCAGTCAGATGTAGTGAACCACTTAATAGGTTCTGCTCATCAGCGTTGTTAACCTCGGAGGTGACACGGTCCAGCAGTGACAGGGGGTTATGGACAGTGGCACTCCCTGTGATTTGAAATTAAAAAAAAAAAAAAAAAAAAGAATGACCTCTTACTTTTGCTGCCTTAGGGTGCACTGTGCTTTTTTTGAAAGCAGAATATTGCTAGGCACTGCCTGGTTGTGTCTCAGTGAAGCCACTGAAAATATTCAGGTATCTGTATTGGGTGAACTGCAGTTGCAAGAGGGGTGGAAGGGAAGTGATCACTGTAAAGTTTGATTTTTGAGCATTGCAGCGTGAAGTGCTTGGTTGTCTTGCATACATCTTTGCTCTGCCTGGGGTTATCAGCCTTTCTTTTCCACAGTGATAACTATGTGGTCAGTCACCATCTCCTGTGTTGAGAGCTCTCACCTGCAGTACCATCCAGGAATCCCAGGCAAATTCAACACCATTGCTTCATATGTCAGGAGAGACCACACCTCTGGCCATACAGCAGGCTGCTGCTGAGCAGGCTGGTCTGGAAATATTTTGGTTACTGTGTGACTTTATGGATTGTCCTGTCAGCTCTAAAGCAAGGCTGTTTTTCTGAAAACAAAGCTTCAGCTATTTGTAAGTGCCTGCTGCAGTGAGAGCTGAGAAGGGTATAAAACTATCCTTTCAAAGTCACCACTGATGGGATGGCTCGAGTAAATGAGAGGAATAGTTGATCTTAATAGGGCTGGCACTGGGTTCATTTCACTGCAGGCAGTTGGAGGAAATGGCCTCAGACTATATTTTAGCTAGGAAACAAGCAGATATCCTAGTGAGGGAATAAGGGTATATAGTGTAAGAAGACTGCAAGGTTCTCCTGACAAAAGAGTGAGGAATGAGGGAGAGAAATCCCCATGGAAGTGGCAGGTGTTGGGCAAGAAGATCAGTGTTTGTGAGACAGTAAACTGGTGGTGGGGTGCTTGTTGAGAGCGTTACATCAAAGTTCAGCTAATTCTGTAACTCTTGTTATGTTTTTAGAGTACTGGTTTCCATTTGATAATTTCCAAGACCTTAGGAGAACTCCTCAATGCTGGTATCCTAGTGTCATCTTTGTCTTTGACTGTATCTTAAATGGTGTGGGCAGGGTTAACCTTGTCTAAAGTTTGCAAATGGGACCCATACACACTGTCTGATGCCTGTCAATGGAAGGCAGGTTGCCTTGGGTCTTGCCAGCTCCAGAGAGCTGCATTGTTTCACCCTCATTCCTTCAAGTCTGAGAGCAGGAATAAAAGCTAGAGAAGAGTGGTGATGTTCCAGATCTGATAGCTGTCCTCTTCTCCAGAGTCCAGCAATACTGGCTTAATTCATTTATCACTCCATCCTCCAATTCCAGTAATATGTCCAGGTGCTGCAAGTCTAAGAGCACTTCTGTAGACCTGGGCTTTGAAATGATGGGTTTATTTCTCTGTCACCATAGTATGCTTTATTCAGAAGTGTCCGTGACTTTGTAAAAGGCCTCCTTATCTTGGTGGCCTGTCTCTTACCAAAGAAGTGTCTGTAACCTAGTTATTTCATGTTTCTTTTCAAGGAGGTCAATTCAGATGTGTTCATTTCAAAGTGATGATGGCTTCCCTGTTTGCCTTTGCTGCAGATACTGCCAGATATGTGAAAGAATTATTTCAGGCTAGAATAATATCCTAGATTTTTTTAAAGCTATTAGTTTTCAGGCCTGTCATGGAGTTCTTGACTGTCTTTGAACAAATCCCACACACTCCGATAAAACACAGGTTGCACCCAGGAAGGGGCTATGCTGCTCTGGACACCATAGCTGCAGAGTGTAATGAGTGGTCAGTGTGCTGGGAGGTTGCATGCAGGCTGGCAAGAAGGGACAGACCTTGGTAACTTGTGAGAGTAGCATGCACTGTGAGCTCTTGGTCTTCTTTTTTAGCTGGGGAAGGAGATGGTAAGGAGGCAGCGCTGCACAGGGAAATACTGAAGGGGAACTGCTAGGACTTAGTGAGGGTGGTTGTAGAAAATAGCTAGTGCTGCTTGTGCAATGGTGATTTGGAAAGTCCCTTGAAGCGGCTGTGGCTGCTCTTCCTCTTTTTGCTGGAGTCTCCGATAGTGGCTCCTTTTTGCATTTTTTTTCCCCAGTTTGCTGGGTGGGGATAAAAGGAGGTCTGCCTGGGTCCTGACCCTGGGCAGTGTGGGAGAAGATGTGGAGTTTCAACAGTTGTGCGTCAGGAATGAATGTGGAAGAACAGCTCTGGCTGGCTTTATTTAGCCTGCTAATGTTTCCATTTCCCATCTGTTCAATGGGAATAACCTAAGTGTTGGGGATCAATTCACTGAGTATCTGATCGCTGCACAGGCAGTATAGCAATAAGGTACTAAAAATGTCTATACATAAAAATAACCTCTTAGACTCTCTGGCACTGTGCCTTTGGCACATCACAGGTCGTAAAGATTCTGCCAGACGAAATTAACTGGCAGCCTTGTTTGGTACGAAATGGAGAGCAGTTTGCTCTGCTAGCATAGTTTAGGTACATTAGGGCAGACACATCCTGGTGGATTTTTTCAGTCAAGTCAGCAGATAGTTGGAGTAATTAGTACTATAATATGTATCAGGGTCTTGGCTTAAAAATTCTTGGCTGGAAGATCTTTTTCCTCTATGTCTGCGAGAAGGACTTGGCAGCTGAAAGACTATGTGCATGATGTTATCAGGATGTTGGAACAGGGAACTCCTTAGTTTGAAAGGAGTAATAAATTATCGATTATGTTGACAAATAATCTGCCCCTGTGTCCCTTTTGCAGAGAACAGAAGTTAGGAGTTTGGGGAGCACTGTGGGAGAGCAAAGAGAGAAGATGTGATTATGGGTGGTGGAAATGTGGTAGAAATACAAGGCATGTGAGGTTGGAGGAAAGATACGAAGGTAGAGACTTTTTGACAAGGCTGGAGATGCGCATAGGTTTCCAGCCTGTATTCAGCAGCTAAGAGGGCTTCAGATCCAGAGTTTCTCTTCCCTGTAACTTTCTTCTGGAGGGAGGCAGTTGTACCCACAGTGTCTAGTACCATGTGCTGACTGGGTGACATGGGCAGTTTTCCTTTCTTTGGATGATTTCTTGGCCTTGTGGCCTTGAAGCGTGCTGTGTCTGGGGAGACTTGAGGGGAAAGTTCCCATTTAGGGGCTTCTGTGCTGCTCCCTTGCTTAGAATGAACTGCTTGTGGGTTTCTCTCCTCCAAGCAGCATACTGCTGTACGTCAAGCTGAACTGCAGATCTGACCTGGTGTACTAATGCACTGCAGCTGTGTCCTGTGTGCTGTCCTGTTGCATCTACAGCACTCTTCGCTGTCTTTCTCCTTCACATTTCCTTTGGCTTTAGGGGCGCATGTCCGAGGGTCAGCTAGAGATACCACGTAGCTTTGGGACTCCCATGGATGACTGTTACTCTCTTGTACATGCTATCCAAGATCAGGAGGATTTTGAGCTACCATGGATGGAGGGAGACTGAGGTGGAAACCTAGTCAGCCATAGGTAAGGACTCTCTTAGACCAGCTGATCACCTTGGCAGTTCACAGGAGCCTGTGCCTTGGGAGGCTATGGAGATTTAGCTGCTTCTTGGAAGTTTAATCAAAACAGTTTTGAACTCGGAAGAACTAGAGTGTTTTGCCACTCATCAGGCTTGTACTGGTGGTGGTGCAGTCAGTGGTCTTTAGGATTTTGCCTTCAGCACTTTCATAAGAGGGATTTGCTGTCCTGTGGTCTGGTAAGGCAGTGTCACAAATTCCAAGCTGTACACCACAGTGACGAGCTTCTTGCTTGTGCCCTCTTTGGGTTCCCAGCAAGACTGCCTGTATGTGGTATACAGTCTTGTAGAATGCACGTGACAGGCACTCCGCAAGTATACTCTGTGTTTGTTTGGGCTATGACTTTGCTGGCAAAGAGATATGACATCTGAGCTGCTTTTGCAAATGCTGTTTGGGTGCTTGACTCTGTGAGGCTCAGGTAGGAGCCAGACTGGTGGTCTGTTTTTGGCACAGATGCTGACTAATACAGGATTTCAATTTCTGGACTCTCCTGTTGTGTTGCAGTGGCGTGATAAGGCAATGCAGAAAACAAGATGTGAGGTAGCTGCTAAGTACCAGCAACAAAATCTGCAGGGTGGTCTGGGTTTATGACTGACCTGGGTTCCCTTTAAGGTCCCTCCAGCTCCATGGGACTCTCTGGGTTCAGTAAACGGCTTGGCTTGTGCCGTAGGCACCAGCACTGTTTTGCTGGGCATGGAGAACTATGAAGTACTTTGATGTCTCTGATCCAGAAGATAATAGTCATGCTCACATTAACCTCCGCATCTTTTCCCTGAGAAGGCTTTCAGTATGCTGCCTTCGTAAAACAGCAATTTTTCAGTCTGCTAGCTTCGTCCATCAGTAACATTCTCCACCAGGGAATGCAGCGTTAGGCCTGTCCCTCTAACTTATCTGAAAACATTTTCATTTCAAATAGCTGTAACGTTTTTACTGGGTCGTCATTAACAATGCAGGTTTACAACAGGAAATGAGACTTTCTAATAACAATTGGATTCTGCTGCCTGATCAAAGAATTTCGTAATAACTAAGCCATGTGGCATTAAAAGAAGCCCCTTTTGGGGGGATTACTACGTATGCAGGTAATGTGGCGAAGCGTGAGGCCAGTAACTAGCTGAGTTTAACCAGCCAAGGAACATGATAATCCTCCAGAAAGATGTAACATTGGCTATTTTATTAGCAATAGGAAATGGATATTCCATTTGTGACTGGGAAGGTCGTACCTGTCTCTGGGTATTAATGTGGCTATATCACCAGCAGCCAGTGGGAACGCTTCATGTCTGTGCAGAACGTTAAAGCTGCCTCGTGCTGTCAGATGTTTGGCTGCGTTTTAAGGATGCTTCTATCCACTAGGGCTATCAGAGAATATTGCCTTGCTCTCTGAAGACAAGTGCCTTTCAAACGCCATTGAATGTTTCTGCTCTCGTTAAAAGTTAAGAAGCCTTTGATCTGAAGTGCTGTTTTTTTGTTTTTTTGTTTCATTTTTTTTTCCCTCTGGCTTGCCAGGGCCTGGGAGGAGTTTCATGGCCTGGTGAACAGCAGTGGCCGCTGATCGAACGCTCCCCCTCCCTCTGTCACACCCAGGGTAGGGCCTCATCTTTCTTCCTATGTGACTGCATGGCATACCTCTCAGCTTCCAACCCTCTTCCCGTGGGCTGGCATGTTCTCTTGCCTTGTGGGCCTGGTGGCAGGCCCATTCTGTTACTGGCTCTTTCCTAAAGGTCAAAATGATTTTTTTTTTTTTTTTTTTTGACCAAAGACACCAACATTCACTGTGGTCTCCACTCACACAGCATTTTCTGTTGTGATGCTGTGTACTATTTTGCTAATGTGCCCTTCCTCTGTGCAAGGCACTTGTATCCCAGACCTGGTCCCAGGAGGCTGAGAGGTATGTCTTCAGCTTGGGTCTGTTGCCTAGGGTTGACTGTAAGCAGATATGGAGTGGTAAATGAATGCTAAGCACATCCATGTGATGGACACTGAGAGAGGCGCCTGGAGCTTGGCATACGTGCCTTTGCTCTTGACAGTGGGCTGGAGCAGAATAAATTAGTCTGTCAATAAAAGCTTGTTCAGGAAGGACACACAGTAGCTACTGTATTTAGAAATAATAACGCTGTGGCTAATGAGATGAAACCACCTGCTACTTCTTGTAGTAGCAACCAACCATGTGCAGAGAAAATAACCAAGGTGAGCTCAGGGCTGTTGTGAGCCTCGCAGCTCAGATTGTTTTTCCCTTCCAGTGCCCGCTTCCCTGATGGCAGGGCCCTTTCCTTAAAAAGGGCTAGCAGGAGGCCTGGTGATAAGAGTTGCGTTTGGTTGTAGCCAAGTGGGATTGCTGAGTGCCAGAGCAGAGGAACCCACTGGAAGGAAGCGTTACATTGCCCAGTTCCCATCCCATGGTGGTATGTAGCTGCTCTAACACAGCCAAGCTCCAAGGGGCCACTGGGTATCCCAAAACCTCTCCCCACAGCTTTGGGCAAGCAGTGTTCCCATAGCTTGCTCTGAAGTCATGGGTGAAAACAGTATCTGTCTTTCCTCACAGATTTGGCTTTTTGTGAGGATCAGTGGTTACAAAATGTTACACAAGCACCTAGTAGTGTTGTTATTGTTAGATGACATCCAAGTGACCTTCCAGAAGAGGAAACCAGCTCACTTCATGAAATACCAGTCTCAGAAGGCAGTAAATGTGCCAAATGTATAGGAAGACAGTGACAGAGTTGATTTAGATCTCGACTGTATTGGGTTACCTATGCTGAGCAGGGATAGTAGAGATGAGCAGAGGGCCTGGGGCACCCTGATAAAGGCGAAAGGAGGGGAAATGTAGAAACCTGTTCGAGAAAGAGCTAAACGAAGCGTGCGGTCCTCCTGAGGTAGATGGCACAGGTGAAAGTACAGTATGGGATAGACAGCCAAACCATTGTTGCAAATTAACCGGAATCCAGTTAATGAATCCTGAATAGAATTCTCAAATGGCAGCACAGCCTGCTTTGCTGGCAAGTGCAAAGGTGAACCCCAGTCTTCTGCAGATGGCCTCCAGCATGGTTTTTGCTGTCATGTCATAGCAGAGTAACTTGTTTAACTCTCTAAAGAGTGTTTCTTACTTCCTTCTGCTCCTCCAGCCCACCGCCTGGAGGTGTTCCAGCATGCACTGTGCTGTGATGTTACAGCTACCATGCAGCTCTTAACAGCATGCAATGCTAGCTCAAGGATCTAAGCAGGATTTTACAGTCCTGTAGAGCACCCTGTTCTGAAGCTGCTGCCTTTGCTCTTCAACACAGCTCTGCCAATTTGGTATGATATCTGCTGGGGCATCCCTAGGTGTTTGGTTCGGGCAACTTACTGCCCTGTCCCTGTTATGGGAAGAGCTGCCAAACCTATCCTCTCAAAACAATCATAAACTCATTTATTTCTATTTGAGTGTAAAAAAAACACACCACCTTACTATTAATGTGTAAATATGCTTTGCCTATTGCTGCTGACTGGCTAGCAGTAAGCATTAGCACAGGCTTCTGTAGCCTGCCCCATCTTCAATTGCTGCCATGTGCTGCAAGGCTGTGCAAATGAAGGTTGTGAACCAGCAGTTCTTTGTCAGTAGCCTCTGCAACTCGCATGGGTGTACTCACATGAGTGAAAGCTGCTGAAGAAACTCTTCTATTTAAACTTGAAGGAAACGTCCTTTTCAGATTGGATATTCTTTTAAGATAGGAGAGACCAGAGAGCTAAACTTGTTGACAGCATGACGAAAGGAGCCTAAATACGAAGGACAGAGGCAGGAGAAGGCTGGACTGACGGTATATTTGTGCTCCAAGCAGAATCCCTGAGGACAAATGTTTGGGAAGGAAGAGATCTTGCAAGTTGTTTAAACACCAGAATCTATCAGGGAGATTTCCAGAGTCTTATCATATGCTTTGCTCAGAGGAGATGACACTTTTTTCTTCCCAGTGAATGGGGATGAACAGGAGTCTCCCTGTGTTCCAAGTGTTCTGGAGCAGCAGTTTGACTTGCATGAAAAGTCTCTAGTTAGAAAGCCGATCTGCTTAGAAGGTTTAACGAGCATTGATTTCAGTGACGTACTGGGATGGCAACACTGGTAGCCATGGTGGGTGGAATGGGGGGGTGCTGTGATCTTAAGGAATGCACACCTTTAACCTCTTTCTTCCCTCTGTTTTCCAGGGATAATTCAAGCTTTCGAAACACAAAAATCACATTGTGAGAACAAGAGTTGGCACTAAGCTCCTCTCTCCATGTTGAAAGCACGGAGAGGTCTCCACCAGTGCCCTCCGACCTCTGAAGGGACTCATGGGCCACTCTCGCACTCCTCCTTGGAGGAAGGATCCATCTGAAGCCCTCCAGCAGCGGTGACAATAGAGGCTGATTTTGTCATACACAAACTTTTTTTTAGCAGTGGGACGGGAGGCCAACCTTTCAATTAGCAGTGTGCCCTTGGGGCCGCATCTTGCAGCACTTTCCTCTCTTTCTCTACATGGCATGCAGGATCTCTGGGATTCTGCCTCAACGTCAGAGCCTTTTGCTGAGGGATACCAGTATTATAAATCTCTCTGCAGCTGGGAGGAGCTTCCCAGTTGAGAGTCAGCCCTGTGGTTTTCAAATGCCCCCTTTCAGCTCTGCCAATAAATTATTGGGTCTCTTTGTTTCTTTCAGTCTCTTTTTTTGGTTCTGTCTAAAAATTGGTGGGATGGTATTTCTCTAGGCTGTTGTATTGCCCCAGGCCTGCTTCTGCCAGCTCCATAAAGTATCTTCCCCAGAGCTGCCCACTTACATGAAGCAGCAAAGCAACCCAAGTGCCAGTGGTGGTCAAACTTCACCATATTTGTGGAGTTACGTGGGCAGAGGAGCTAGAGATTTAACATCTTGCTTAAAAAAATTAGATGCTTGCTTTGTCTTTGCCCCTTCTTCATACTCCCTGGTTAGCAGTGCCTTGCACCCAGCCCTATTTAGGGATGCAAACTTCCCTTAAACTAGGACCACAAGGTGTTTGGTGTCACTTAGATGCCTTGACTCCAGCTGTCTTGGTAGAGATCCAGCAGTGCTGCCCTATGTTGGATCCAAGGAAGGGCTGAATGCAGGGCCATGCATGCTTCTGGGGTGCACTGAGGTTTGCAAGTCTCCAGCCATCTGGGAAACTGGACCCCCAGTGGGTGTAGCAGAAGTGGGTGATGGCCCAGGCTGCCACTTCTAGCTGCATGAAAGCTGCGACCAGAAGAGGGGCTATGAGTGACCCACCTGTCTCCTGTTCTTCAGGGTGAGGCTCAACTCGTGGGTAGTTGCCTGCAAAGCCAGCATGGCTGCAACCAGAAGCCACCAGAAACAATAGGAGCTAATAATTTCCTCTGATTCTGCTTGACTACAATGCTAATTGTACTCATTAACAGGTCCAGCCTTTTCCCCTTTTCCTTGGGGAATCACACAATTGCATTTCATTTTTAATAGAGCCTTTGCATCGGGCCCAGGGCTGCAGCCAGAGATGGGGCACATCTCCTGCCCGACGTGCTCTGCGCAGTCCCCCAGGAGACGGGGCTGCTTGGGTCAATTTGGTTGTGACCGCAGAACTAGTGGCCCATGTCTGGGACAATTACCGGCCTTGAGGACTGGAAGACCTTCAGCCTCATGATTCCAATTGCAAATTCCTCATGTTAGTATTGAAGTCTAGACTGAAAGCAGCCAGGAGTGGCAAATAGTTTAAAATAGTCAGTCTTCTGAAGGGTTTGTTTTCCGCATTGAGGGTGTCGGTCCTAGGGTGTCTCTAGAAACACTCAGCACGCTGACAGCGATGAATAACTGCTCCCTGTGGTCAGGCAGTTTGTGCCTGCTGGCACCTGGCTGGGCAGGGAGCAGGGCAGTTCCCTGGGCTGTGGTGGCAACCCTCTCCATGTTTCTCGAGACCTCACAGTCCTATTCCTGCTCTTGCCACTTGTTTGTCACCAGCTCTCAACCAAATGCTCTTTTCCAGGCACGGTTTGTTTTCCCTGCTGCGATCAGGTACTACTACGGCTGCTACTTAAAATTCCTTTTAAATACAACTCTCCCCTGCTGCTCTCCGGTATTTGTTAGGGGGGATTTAGTTGTAATTACATTTTGGCAATCTAAGCAAAAATAGTCTTGCAAGGCAAGGCTGAAATACTAGCTGCAGGCTCCTTTTATCCACAGCACATTTAGCTTCTTGCAGATGACATCACTTAGGGCTTTAGTCCTGTTGTTGTGCCCAGCTGCGCGTCGCGTCCCACCTCTGCTATTTCATGTACTCGCCCACTTCTCGCCTCTGATGCCCCACGTCTAAGCTGGTGCTGATGAGTGCAGGCTTGCTATTAAATCTGAAAATGCTGCAGTCCTGCTGTGTTCGCCCTTAAATATGCTTTGCGACTGAGCTGTGGAAGAGCCCTTCCCTGGGAGGTTGTTCGTCTCCTCCCACTGTCACCATGGTTGAGATTTGGAGGAACTCGGCACTGGTTCCTCTTGCTCAGTCTTGAAGGGAGCAAGCTGGCTGGGGTGTGGAGGTTGTCCTCTTTAAGGCTACAACTTTTCCTGAGGTCAGAAGAAAAGCTGAGTTTGATCAGTGCCAAGCAGTAGGTCTGGTGCCTCCTGCAGCTTGGAGAGGGATGGAGCCAGACTCTTCTTTGAGCAGGGCTTTTGGGTTGTCATCTAGTGTGTCCCGCTAATAAGAGTGGTGAAAAGATAGCCATGGGGTTGTTTGGGAGGGGAAGAAGCCTGTGTTGTGCCCTAGAAAAAGGTTTCAGATCCTCTTCATTCAGGAAGCAAGCCTGGAGCTGTGGGAGCCCCAAATCTGTGGTGAGTCACGACCTTGCCTGCTTTCCTCATCCTGAAGGCTTTGCCCACCCTTAAACTTCCTCAGATGCCTGCATAGTGGCCTTTGGGGAAACTGGCAGGGCTTTGAACACCTGTGATCCCTGGAGTCCAGCCCCAGGGCTCTTTTCCAAGGGGATGCTGGGCTGTGGTGGACTCATGGGCCCCGGGTGGCTCTGGCTGCAGCTGGTCAAGTGGGGGCTGGGGGCTGGTGGCTGGGCTGGGCTGGGGAGCTCAGGGAGTGGTGGGGCGGGTGTACTGGGTGTCTCCGAGCTGGAGCTAAGGTGGAAATCTGCTTCCCAACCCACACAGACAAAAGAATCCCCATTTTTGGAGCGGAGCAGTTGAGGGATGCTTGGAGGATGATGTTACCCCATCTTAGTGCTTCTTGATGAGGTGTGGGCACATGGGGCTGATCCTGGGCTGGGGGTGCTTTTCCTCTCTCACTGAGCTCCCTCCAAGCACTCTGCTAGTTCTGGATAGGGTGACCTACAAGGTGTTCTCCCACCAGATCCTGCAAGACACACCTGCTGCCCAAGACCTGTGGCATCCCAGCTCACTTTTTGGTTTTGTCCCTGTCTCTGATGTGGCGGTAAACCCCAAGGACCTCCGGAGGGCAGGTAAAACCACTGCTTGGGGCTGGTGGAGAATGTGGTCTCAGTCATGTGCTCCTGGCAGTCCAGAAGAACTTGTCCCTTTCCAGTTGTGTTGCATGGACATGTCGGGGACTGAGCTCACCTGGAAGAAGCAGCAGCTCTGCAGAGCAGGGAGAAGTGGGTGACAGTACCTGGCCCTGTTCAGAGCCCCCTTGCCCTGGAGACTGGCAGCAGGGCAACAGGGACCCAGGAATCAATGGGAAATGGCCAGGCAAAGATGGACTGGAGATCAGTGATTCTGCACCTTCTTGGGGAGGGAGAGCCCAGGGGCTGGGGACATGCCTGGTGCTATGGTTTGGGCGGCTTACAGCAGCTCCTGGCTCTCGCAGGGCTGGGGACACTTGGCCAGGGCAGCCTGTCCCTTCAGCCACAGTGGAGCAGGGGAAAGGACATCGCCGTGGGGTGGCTGTGGAGGGACAGGAGTGCTGTGCAGTGCCATCACTCACCAGCAAGAAGGCTGTGGCCAGGACAAGTACAGTGCCCCGGGATCTGGCACCTCACCCAGATCATGGCCACAGGGCTGCCCCCATGGGAGGTGACCCAGGCAGGACAGGAAGCAGCACCCAGCCAGGGCGCTGGGTGGTTGGTGAGCTCCTCTGGGCACCCCTGCCTGCTTGGTGGGCACCATCCCTGCCTGCTTCAAGGTGCCAGCCTGGAGCGCTGGATCCACCTGGTCTTGGTGCTGTGGGCATCATGCATCTCCTGGGGGTGGGGCAGGAAAAGCCACCTTGCAGAGAGCATGGGCAGGCTGGCACAGCCAGAGGGTGGCGCGGGGCCTTGACCAGGCTGCAGGCATGCAAGAGGTGATGTCTCAGCTGGTGGCTATTTGCCTTCCTCCTCCATCCATGCCCGCAGTGCCCTCACCTCTGGCAGGCAGTGCCAGGAAGCAGTTGCAGGCAGTAACCAGATGGTTTTCTCCCAGCAGCAGCAGAGGCAGCTGGTGCTGGGCCAGTGAGGCTGATGGAGACGCAGCATGTCCTGCAGCCGGGTGCAGGTGGTGTGAGCTGGACCACAGAGGAGCAGATGCTGCCTGCCACCATTCCCAGGCTGACCTCCTGCCTCTCCCCCGCCAGCAGGGACAAAGCCACAAGGGCCCCAGAGGTCAGTGAGGGGCACGGGGCGGGGGACGCAGCACCGCTGGGATGGGGGAAGGGGCTGTGCTTGACAGAGATGATCCCATGGGGCAAGGAGGACCAGCGGGGGAGGAAGTCATGTAATGATGCTCATAGCAGGGTGGGTGTCAAGGGGCATGCATCCCTGAGGAGGTTTGCGTGCCCAGGGTCTTTCCACCCCAAGCTGCTTGCTAGGGAGCAGGGACAGCAATTTAGCTGCCCCCAAGAGCCATGGCCAGGGCATAAATGGAGGAAGGAATAACCTGCCCCTAATCCCATCCGTGGGTCCATTGCTGCCCTAGGATGAGGGGCTGTATCCATGGTTCCTGCCCCATTGCCACCATTGCCATGGCAAGGGATGCCAGGGGCCCTATTTGCCCTGGGCCTGAAGCTGTGAATTTGCAGTGGGGTAATGTGGCTCTTGCTGCTAGCGCTGGTGCATGGCCCATCAGATGCCTGACTCTGCTCTGATTCCCCCTTGTCTCTCGGCACCTTTGTGGGGTGCTGGAACAGGACTGTGTGGCTTAGACGTCTGTGGCCAGCCTGCACAGGTGGCACATCCAGCCTGTTTAAAAGGGGTAACCCCATCAGTGGGCATGCAGCAATGATACCATGGAGGCTCACGAGACTGCCGCAGCCTTTACTTTCATGTTCAGCACAGCATGGCCACCCCGTGTTCCCTCCTTTCGGATCACCACCGCTGCTGGGGGCTGGCAGAGCCCCACCAGCCCCAGTCCTCCTCCAGTGCTGTGCTTGGCACCAGGAGCTGCTGTGCCTGCAGGGATCTCAGCCAGGCAGGCTGGTTTGGGGGTGCCCAGCCCCTGGCTCTTGCGGTCCCACCAGCAGGAGGGCTGGCGAGCACCTGCAGGCATCACTGTGGCAGGTACTGCTTGGGATCCCCAGGGAAGGGCAGGGCCGGCGCCTGGTTGAAGTGAGCCATGAGGAAGATGCCGACAGTGCCGCACACAAAGAGAGAGGCCATGATGAAGAAGCAGACACGGTCAATCACCCGTCCCACCAGGATCCACTCTTCGCTCTCCTGCCAGTAGCATGAAGAGGGGGGTCAGGGCTGCCCCTGCTGCCCCTGCTGCCCGGCAGCCGGGTCCCTCTCCCCCCTGGCCCCAACTCACGCTGCTGAAGTCATTCTGCTCCCGCGTGGCATTGGCGATGTGGTTGCAGGCATCCACGCAGGCACGGATCTCAGGGCCTGCCTCCTCCAGGCTCTGGCAGAAGTCCTGGGCACTGCCACTCTCCAGGCCACGTTCTACAGGCAGCAGAGCCAGTACAGCGGGCACCAGTGAGTGCCTGGCCGCCTGGCACATCTCCCAGCCTTGCAGGGAGGTGCCATCCACCCGGGGGCACTCACCAATCTTCTCCAGCACGGTTTTCATCAGCCCATCCCTCTCCTTCTGCTTCTCGAAGAGCAGCTCGGTCCGGGCTTTCCAGAGCATGTACTCATCAGCTTTCACCATGAGACCCAGGGAGCTGCGTCTCCGGGCAGCTCGTGGTGGCCCTGGCGTCTCCTCTGGCATGTGCATGCCCAGGTAGCGGGGCAGGAGGTGCAGGCACACCTGGGCACAGCATCACCTGTGGGGACCTGACCCCACACACACCACCCAGGGCATCCAATGGATGTGATCGGGTCACCTTGCATTGCCTGGAGCATCCCCTTGGGGTGCCCTTGTGCCACTGGGATGCTGGGTGTGTTGGCACCTACTGCTCCCCAGTGTTCAGAGTGGCTTGGAAGGGTTTGGTGGCACAGTGTGGTCTCTTGGGGACATCTGGGGGGTCCCTCTTTGTGCCAGGACTTGCACTCAGATGAAGGCATGCCTGCCACCCGGCTCTGTGAGGGACATGGCCTTGATCCCCAAATACCCACCCCATTCCCTATATATAATGAGTAGGAGGATGATGGCAGGTACCTGGCGCACTCTCTGGGACATGGAGTGAGTGTTGGGTGTTCTCAGTGAGATGTTGAGGACGATGACAGCATTCACCACGATCACCACCGTCACCACCATGAGGAAGGTCAGGTACCTGGGGAGGGGGCATGGGGCCTCACATGGGGCTGCTGGGTCACAAGCTATGGGCATGTAAGGTCCTTCTCAGTGCCCTACTGGGCTGGAAACTGGGGACTAGCAGTGGGACACGGGCATGTGGTAGCCCTGTTTTGCCATCCCCACCTGGGCTGGGGTTTGTTTCTGTGCCAGGGTCCTGTCCCTGGGCACTGGCTGCTGCACAGCACCTGGAGACACCACTGGCACAGTGTGACAGCAGGGCTGGCGTCCCCATTCCCATGCATCACTTACTTCCCGATGAGAGGCACAGCCTGGGAGGTCTCGGGCACCTTCTGGGCAATGAGGAAAAGGAAGACAGTCTGGGCCAGGAGGACGTTGATGGAGACGGTGCATTTCTGCCCACCCGCTACCAAGGAGAGGGGAAGACAGAGGTTGGCATGGGGCAGTGGTGTGGGCATTGCTCTCCTTTGGCACAAAGCCCCCACCCCAAAGCTCAGCTGGCCAAGTCCTGCCATGAGGCTTTAACCGTGCAGTACCTGGAAACTCACCACACCCCCCCAAATATCACAGGAGTGGGTGAGAGATGGCAGTGATGGTCCCCAAGCACCAGAAGGGACGATGAGCCTTTCCTCGCCTGGCACTGCCTCCCTTGCACAATCCCAAGCCCCCTGTGGGCACGGCACCAGAGCATACCTTTGGCAGGCAGAAAGTAGACCAGCACAGCCATGGCGGAGATGAGGACACAGGGCACAATGATGTTGATGATGTAGAAGAGCGGCTTGCGCTGGATGATGAGGTAGAAGATGACCTGCTGGTACTGGATGTCATCTGGGGTGAAGTGATCCGAATTGATGATCTTCCGAGCGGGGCGGTGCTTGATGGCCCATTCGCCATTCTCTGCCACACAGCAGTGCCACGTGAGTCCCACCACCCCACTGGGGGCACTGGGGCTGCCAGTCCACCGG
>VZTL01009420.1:38214-50974 GCA_013400535.1 Scopus umbretta
GGGAGGGGCTGGTGATCGGTGTGGGCCCCGTGGGGCACCCGAGCTGGGCACAGTGCAAGGAAAGGTGCTGGAGCCAGTGGGGAGTGAGATGAGCACTGCAGAGCGTGCCAGGTTGCCCAGGCAAAATACCCCAAAAAGCTGTTGGAGGTGGCAGACGGGTACATACGGGGCACCTTGAGACCCTTGGGGGCTCCCAGGACATTACATGTGAGGCTGGGGTCCCCCCATCTCCCTGCTCCCAGGATGCTGTGGGGAGAAGCCAAGCGTGACGCTGGATGACGGCGCGCTGTTTTCCCCTGCCGTCTGCAGGAGCGATAGATTTTTCCCAATCAAGATCGCAGCGCGGGCCGGTAATGAAAAAATAAATCTCGCTGCCCAAAAAGCATTTTGTTCCTTCAATATGCAATTAAAATGTGATGGAAAACGTCATCATTTGGCCGTGACAGCTACGTTCCCAGCATCAATCAAGCTCCCAGGAGCAGTGCTCTCCAGGAGTAGCTGCCAGGCGGTGAGAGCCCTGAGCTGGGGGGGTTAGAAAAACAAATGTCTCCCACACTCCTGCTTCCACTAATAACTTAAGTGCCCATGTAATGGCGGGAGCTGCTAATAGCCCCCGCAGTCCTGCTTTTGGCAGCCACCAGCATAGCACCAGGCCTGTTGAGTGCCCCCCTTGTGCCATGGGGGCGGTCACTGCATTACCTGTGAAAGCCTCAGGGTCAATGGAAATCCACTCCACGGTCTGGCCTTCCTCCACCGTCAGCAGCAGGTTGATTTCATTGGCACTGTACGTCTGGGACCTGGGGAGGGACAAGAGGGTGGCACAGGCTGGCATGCAGTGGGCTGGATGGGCAAAGGGTGCCAGTGTGGCACCAGGTCACGCTGGCCACCTCCAGCTCTGCTTTGGCCTGCTTGGCTTGGCCAAGGTGCCTCCTGCAACCTCCAGGGTGCCAGGGGACAGATAGGTGGCACTTGTCTGCCCAGGGGCTCATTGCCCCAGGGCAAAGGTGGACATCCCATGCTAATCCCTTGTGTCCCTGGAGGACCTGCCGCGGTGCCCCATGTGTGCTCAGCTGGTGCTCACTGGAAGACCATGGTGCAGTTCTGCCAGTCGAAGGGGAAATAGGTGACGTGGATGGCACAGGCGCTGCGGTAGATGGCAGGGGGCAGCCAGTAGATACTGCCGTCAGGGGACACAAGCACATTGGTGTAGAGGGTGATTTCGAACGTCCCGTCGATGCTGGGGGGGAAAGGTGGGCTCAGCTGCAAACCGTGCCTGGCAGGGCAGCTGCCACCTCCTGTGCGGGGTTATGTCCCCATTGCCCCACTACCTACTTGTTCTCCAAGACGATGTCAGGCAGCCAGACCATGGTGGAGGGCACCCGCAGCAGCTGGATGTTGTCGTATTTCTCAGGGTCCCACCGCAGGCGATAATCAGACCATTGCTGTGGGAAGGGGAGCAAACAGGGAGGGTGACAGTGCTCCCTGAGGTGGGGCAGCTTGTGAGCCGTCTCTCACATGCTGCCCCAAAAATGGGCTCTGTTGGGGAGCACCCACAAAAGGGGGTACAGGTTATGTGCCAGCCCTCCATGGGATGCCACCCTGAGATGCAAACGTGGCCCAGGGGGCATCCTGCCTGGAGGTGAGGTGTCTCACCATCTCAATCCAGACGTTGGTGGTGAGGGTCTCCTCCCGCTCATTCTGGTGAGGAAGGAAGAGGGGAGGCAGCTTAGCGCCCTGCCCACTTCTGTCCGCTGCCCCACGTGTGCAAACAAATCCCATCCCGCTATGGGGACCGCGGGAGGGGTCCTCTCACCAGGGAGATGAGGTTGGTGAGGGTGAGCTTGAGGGTGACATCGATGATCTGGTCCCCATGCAGGGCTGGGCGCAGGTGCCGGTTGTAGTTGGTCATGAGGTCCTGGAGCAGCTTCTCCTCCTGGTTCCTGCAGCCCACGCCTGGAGAGGGCAAGTGCTGTGGGGGCACCCTGGGGTAGGGCTGGTGGGGCTACCGATGCCCCCAGGACCTGCCAGCGTGGGGGGTGGAGGGCACGGGATGTGCATGGGGAGGGGATGCCCACACATGTGTTACTGTGGGTGTGTACACACGGCTGTGTGTGCCTGACAGCGTGTATCAGTGTCCCAGAGTGCGGGGGGGGGAGCATGCAACCCCCCCATGTCCCTCAGCCCGCTCACCCCAGGGACCTCTCCAGGGCAGGACGCAAGGACATCAGGCTGCCAGCATGGGGACATGCTGGTGGGACAGTGCACGGCGCTGTACACCCATGGATGACAAACCCCCAAGGGCAAAGACGGGGGGGGGGGGGGGGGGTGGGGGTGGGGGGGGGCGGANTGTGACCGGATGCCCCCCCCCAGACCTCTCCCCGGGGTGGGCACCCCTTACCTGCCAGGGCGCAGAGGGCGAGGAGGAGGCTGTGGCAGCGCATGACGGTGCCACGGGGCGCAGGGGCTGGGGGTCCGCTCAGCCGCCCGCGTGGTGGTGTTCTGGGCCTGGTGCCTGGTGGGACAGCTGTCCCCTGTCACCGTCAGCTGTTCCCAACAGCCACGGGGGCCGGGGAGGGACAGGTGACCACCCACACCCCCCCCGCCGGCAGGGTGATGCCAGTTTTCGGGAAGCTGCTCTGGCATTTTGTGCCGGGGGGGTTGGAATTGTGTCCAGGGGCAAAGTGAGCTCCGTGCCTCAGTTTCCCCATGTCCCACACAGAGGAAAACATCTCCCTGCAGCAGAAACCCAGGAGCCCATGGGCTATGTAAAAGGGGTGCCCCTGTGCAAGCACAGGGTGGGGAAGGGTTCTAGGGTGGGGAAGGGGTAAACAAGTCCTGCCAAGTCAGCCTGAGGAATGATGCCCACCCTGGGGGGTCCAAATCCTGCCAGGCCCTGTGTAGGGGTGTTTGGGGGGGTGGGGGTCAGATTCCTGGCTCAGCAGAGAGCATGTGACAGCTGTCCCGGGCCACTGCCGGTGGGGGGACGTCAGCTGTGCCCCCTGACACTGAATCCCTGGTGTCCCGCTGCTGATCCAGGGAAGGTAACACCCACCCCCTTGGCCCCCAGCTGGACACTGCGGGATGGGGTGTGCTGGGGGGACACTTGTGGGCCTGTCTGGGGGGGTCATGGGGATGGGGGTGATGTGGGCACTGATGGCATCTCTGCCGACTTTGGTGGGTCCGCAGGGGATGGTGCCATGCTGGGGGGTTCGACCCCTTCCCCAGCCCATACTGTCCCGAGAGCACAGCCCAACGGCGGTAGCAGGGCTGGTACCACCTCATCCCCTCTGGGAAATGCAACTTCTAGTCACAGCTGAGGACCACTGTGCTCAGGACACCCAACAGCACCCATTCCCTGGGTGGGCATCACCCTCCCCAGCACTCAGGGTGGGCACCACGCCCAGTGGGGGACACCAAGAGCAGCCACCAGCTCAGCACCCCGTGGTGAGAAGCACCCAGCTTTATTTTCCCAAGCCAAGGTTGGTGAGTGGGAAGGAGCAGGGGGCTGGGATGTGGGATGCCCCCTGCCCTAGGTGAAGCGCTTGTTCTCCTCCCGGTAGTCATAGGGGTCTCCAGCAAAAGGCAGTGGTGGGGGGTGGTTATAGATGCCCATGAGAAAGATCCAGAGGGTGCCCACCACCAGCATGGGGGTAATGAGGAAGAGGCAGAGGCGGTCCAGGGTCCGGGCCACGCGGTTCCAGTTGTCCTTCTCCTGGGGAAGGAGCAGGGAGCCAGGCATTGGGGGGCACAGTGGGCACAGAGAGCCCCCTCTGAACCCCCTTGCCATGGTCCCCACCTCATTGTAACTGTTTTTCTCCCGCATGTGCTTGACGATGAAGTTGGCACCGTCAACGACAGGTTTTATGTGTTCGTAGAGCTGCTCCTCACCTGCATCCGTGGGCACCAAACCTGGGGGTGAGGGGGGTGGTGAGACAGGCTCTGAAGGGCTGCCACCCCGGAGACCCCAGCTCTGCCACCCTTCCCTGTGTCCCTGTGGAAGATCTGAGGCTCACGGGCAGGGGTGATGCGGCTCGCCAGCCCATGCCGCTCCGACTGCTTCTCAAACATGAGCTCGCTGCGGGACTTGACACTGAAGTACTCCTCTGCCTTGGCGATGTAGCCAGCCGAGCTGCAGCGCCGGATGCACGGGGTGCCTGCTGGGCTCTCGGCTGGCTGTGACATGCCCAGCAGGCGGGGCAGGCTCTCCAAGAAGACCTGGGGCATGGGAGAAGGTGTCTGGTCTCTCGGCCACACCCTCAATGCAATGACACCTTGTACCCACCTTCTGCCCCCAACCCAGGCATGCAACCCTTTGGGGTGACGCAGATGGGACATCCCAATGCAATGCCGGGGCTGGGCTGTCCCATGCCCCCTGTGGGGCATGGTGACAGCCCTGCACCCACCAGGTCACCTACCCCAGCCCAGCACCCCGCTCACCTCTTTGACCCAGTCGGACATGATATGGGTGCTGGGGGTGCGGAAATGGAAGTTGAGGACCACGACACAGATCACCACCACAGCTGTGACCAGCAGCATGATGAAAAGCAGGTACCTGTGGGGGGCATGGACCTGGGGCTGGCATTGCAGGGATGGAGCACAGGCAGAACTGCCCCCTGGCACTGTGGGGACCCTGCAATGTCCCTGCTGCACCCAGCGGTACCCAGGACTCACTTGCCAATGAGGGGGATGGCATGGGAGGTGGCGGGCAGGCGCTGGGAGATGAGCAGAAGGAAGACCGACTGGGCCAGGAGCACCGAGATCACCAAGGTCATCTTCTCACCACCTGGAGAGCAGGCGAGCTCAGGGCAAACCCTTCTCCAGGTCCCTCTCCCGGTGCCCCCAGTGCCGGGATTGCCTTCCCAGTGTCCCTCCATACAGTGCCCTATATAGGGTTTTCTATTATGGGGGTACCCCAGGGTTCCAGATGGAGTATCCTGTGCCCAAGTGTGCCTCTGCCAGGGTGCCTGGCTGGGATGATGGTGTCCTGTGTGGGGGTGTCCCAATACTAGGATGTTCCTGTGCTGGGCATTGGAGTGTCCTTGTGTCCCAGGACCTGGTACAGGTGTGGGATATGGAGGTGCCCCATGGGGTGACCCCTGTGCCCGGCACGAGTGCAGTGGGTCTCACTCACTGTCGGCAGGCAGGTAGAAGACAAGGATAGCCATGAAGGCGATGAGGATGCAGGGCGTGACAATGTTGATGACATAGAAGAGCGGCTTGCGCTTGATGATGAGGTAGAAGGTGATGTCCTGGTGTTCGCTGCTCTCAGGGGGATTGTCAGGGTGGATGTTCTTGCGGGCTGGGCGGTGGATGATTTCCCATTCTCCATTTTCTGCCAGGGCACATGGGACAGTGCATGGCATGGGGGGCCCCCGCCATGCCCATCCCTACCAGCCCCACCAACACCCAATCTCCCCATCCTGGGTCTGGGTAGCTCCAAGCCTGGTGGGATGGGTGCCAGGGTGCCAAAGCCCTGCATACTTGGGTGTCTTCATGGCAGGGTGCCCTAGTGCCAGGGTGCCCCCGAGCCCTGTACAGGGTGTCCTGCTGCCACAGGACAGGACAGAGAGCACAAGCATTACCTGTGAAGCCTTCGGGGTCGATGATGATCCACTCCACTGGGTAATACTTGCCCGTCTTCGGGTCGCTATCCTTCTTCAAGTGCATGCTGATCTCCAGGGCACTGTACGCCAGCGAGCTGGCCCACAGCCGGGGGGGACAGGCAGTGAGGGGCTGTGCCTGCAGCTTGTTACCCACCACCCACCCACCCTGGCCTCCAGGATGATGGACTTGGGCCACCAAATCACCTGCAAAACCCCACCTTGCTGTGCCCCAAAAGCAAGGGAAGGTGCTGGCAGCAGTGGGCACCACAGGGGGCTGGGATGCCCACTCTGCTACCCACCCCTGCCCTGCCCCAGCCAGCCCCCTGGCACCTGAATTTGAGGGTGCAATTCTGCCAGTCGAAGGGAAAGAAGTCAACGTTGATGGGACAGGCACTGCGGAAGATGGCAGGTGGCAGCCAGTAGACGTAGCCTGTGTTGTAGATGAGGACGTTGCAGTAGTAGGCAACCTCAAAGAGCCCGTCGTTACTGTGCCAGGAAAGAGCCGAGGTGACGGTGGGGCCGGCAAGGGGCAGGGGGAGCCCTGGGCATGCCTCGGGGGGGTCAGCATGGGAAACAGAGGCACAGCTCACTTGTTCTCCAGGACTATCTCAGGCAGCCACAGCATGTCCGGCGGCAGGCGGAGCACCTCTATGTCCCCAAACTCAGACTTGTTCCACTGCAGGCGGTAATCAGTCCAGCCCTGAAGGGGGGGTTCCCTGGGTCAGCTCCCCACCGTGCTGGGCCACCCTGTTGCCCGTGCATTGGAGCACAACTGACACCACGATGCCTGTCCCTACTCACATGTTCGAGCCATAGGTTGGTGGTGAGCGTCTCGTCCACCTCTTTCTGCAACGGCAGTGTGGGGCAGTGAGGTGCCAGGGCCATGCCCAGCAGCCATCCCTCCCAATACTCACCAGCCAGGGTTCAGGGCAGCAGCCCCAGGGTTCCCCCCCACCCAGCCAGCCCCATGGGTGAAGCATGGCTGGAGGGCACCCCACAGTGGGCATTGCACTCTGGGGCTCACCAGTGAGATGAGGTTGGAGAGGGTGAGGGCCAGGTAGACGTCCACAACCTGGTCAGTGGAGACGACGGGGCGCACCTCCTTGTTGTAGCCCCTCTCTTCGAAGAGGTGGTGGATGAGCCGCTCCTCCTGGTTCACACAGAACCCACCTGGGGGTGTGGGGTCAGGCAGACTGGTGTGGGGCTGGAGGGGTTACTGGGCCCAGTGCCACCCCGCAGGGATGCTTGGTGAGGGCAGGGTAGTGTGAGGATGGAGGAGACAGGAGGATGCCAGGACATTGCGTCTCTGTGCTGCACAGGGGCATGGACACAGGACATGCAGGAATGACACACACGTGGGGGCACATGGGCACGCATGGGTATGGGACAAGGACGTGGGCAGGGACACTGAGGGACACACAGATACAGCCCCAGCACACATAGGGACACACAGACACGAGACACTTGGGTACAGATGTGGTGGCACTGTGTGCATAGGTGGATGCACACACAGAGGCACACACGGACATGGATACATGGACATGACCCAGTACAGGCAAGGACATGTGGTCACAGATGCAGTGTCAGTGTGTGCACAGACAGACGCACACACAGGGACATACAGACACAATGGCACTGTGCCCAGACAGGTGGACTCATACGCTGGCACACAGGGACACAGGCTGGGATGTAGCCCCACTGTGCATAGACAGACACACACATGGCACAGACAGACAGACACACGCACGGCCCAGGCAGGGACACGGCTGCGGGTGGCACTGCCAGGATTGAGGCGCAGGGGATGCTCAGTGATGGGGCTCCACCATGCAGTGCCCAAAATGCAGCCCTGGGGGAACCTGTGCCCAGCTTGGACCCTGCCACCATCACCCCCCACCAGCCCCATCGAGGAGGCCCAGAAACCCCCAGCAATGAGGCAAGCCTGTGCCCAAGACCCCGGGGCCCCACTCACCCGACAGCACCAGTGCCCAGAGCAGGGCCAGCCGCATCGGCAGGTCCCCCATGCGGTGCCCGTGGTGCCCTCACACAGCGCCAGGCCCTGGCCACCTCCCCGCCTGGCGTGGCCAAGCGGATGTCCGGCTGCCGGCCGGAGCGGGAGATGGATGGAGCCAGGTGCCGAGGGGGAAGGGTGCCAGACCGGATACCCACTCCCATCCCTCTCTTCCGGCACCCCTGAGCCTGGAGAAGGGGAGACAGGCAGGCACAGCTGGCCTGGCCAGCCCCATGGGTGTCAGCCCATCACCCTGCCTCTGGGCACCCCAGCACAGGCATTGCTGGGCACTGGGAGGAGCGGTCCCTTTCCTGCTGCTCAGCAGCCCCAGCAAAGCCGCTCGGGGGCAGCAGGCTCCCCACAAGCAGGAGGGGTTGGTACCCACCCATGCTCAAGCACAGGGGTGGCACCACCTGGGTGGTTGCCGCTGGCCCCGGGCGCGCTCAGCCCCTGCACAGGCAGGAGGTTTCCTGTGGGTCCCCGATGGGGTGGCACCAGGGGTGGGCACCGGTGCTGTGCCAGGGGTGATGCGGTGGGCAGGAGGGGTGCCCGAGCCCTGGGCGGGGGGCTGGAGAGTCTGTGCCAGGCCGGGCAGGAACAGAGGCTGGGAGCATCGCTTTGGGGTATGGGGGAATGGGAAGGGGGATGAAATGGGATGTCATCCATATCTCCTATGGAAAGTCCCCCCACCATCAGCCGCCTCACTGGCACCACATGGCACAGCACTCACTTCACACTCACCAGCTACTGGAAAATAGAGCCCTTCTTTATTGAAAAATAAACCTTTCTCTGTACAAATAAATAACAGCCCGAGCGCCTCTAGGGAAAATGGGGTGGGGATGGGCTTGCCAAGATGGGGGGTCCCGGGGAGAGGAGGGCTGTGATTCCCAGCTGAGATGCTCCAGGTGCCCCCCAGTGCCCCATTGCTCTGGGGAGGTTGGGCAGTGCTGGTGGGAAGAGGGAAACTGAGGAAGAGCCTGAGCTGGGGAGGGAGCTGTGTTTGAAGGACATGAGAGACCCCTGCCCCAGCGCCCTGACCCCATGCTGGCATGGTGCCCCAAGGCACTTCAGGCACCATTAGGTTTTCAGCGCCTCGAGTGCCTGAGCGACGAGGCCAGGCATGCTGCGGGCCAGCGAGTCCCTCTCCAGCCCCACGAGGCCAGCGAAGGCCGTGGGGCGGCCCCCCACCTTGGCCCGCACCTGCGCTCGGTACAGCCCCTTGGCATTTTTGGAGCCTAAGTCCACCAGGATCTGTGGGGAGATGACAACACTGTGAGTTCCAGGGGGACCAGGGGCACAGTGTGATGGTGATAGTCTGGGGGGTGGCACTGCCTGGCTGCCGGGGCAGGGGGCTCAGAGCAGCTGGATGGGGCACTCACCTCCTGGAAGGTCATGGCCAGGTCCGGCTCAGGCACCCGCAGCACCCAGGCATACAACTCCCGCACCGCACCAACCCGCACCACTGATTCATTGAGGCCGGGGCAGGCTGCAAACCCAGGGAAAGGCAGGAGAGAGGTGGAGGGGGGACATCAGGGGTGCACTGAGGGCGGGATGAGTCAGGAGGGCACAACGCTGCTGCCCACCCCGGGAAGGAGCGCCCATGCTCTGGGGACACTGGGGGAGCAGGGGCAGAGGGTCCCTGTGGAGGGGGGATTGCTGAGGGCTGTCCCACTGACATGGGACAACCAGCCCTAGGACTGGGGTGTGAAGCCAAGGCTGGGCTTGCCACTGTCCCCATGGTGGCATGTGGCATCCTACAGTGGCCAGGGGCTGTGGGGCACTTACCTCTGCCTGCAGGTGCTGCCTCCTCGTCCTCCTCCTTCTCCTCCTCCTCAGTCCCCGGCAGCTCCGTGGGCACCAGTTCACGTTTCTCCCTTGGCGCAGACCCTGCCACCGAGAGGTGTGAAAACCCTGGTGGGGATGCGGCTGGTGGGCGCTGCCTGGGCATGGAGCCGGCTGGCAGATGGACACCCTGCTGCCCCATCAGCCCCAGCCCTCCCAGCTCCTGGGGCTCACGGCTCGGCGTGGGGGTCCCTGCCAGCTCTTTGGGTGCCCATTGTGGCTCCTTGGCTTCAAGAGGGGTGCTGAAGTCCAGCTCTGCCCGCAGCTGGGCAAGGAAGGCTCGTCCCTGTCTTGCCAGATCCTCCACCACTTCCTTGCCCTGCTGAAGGGAAGGGGGGACAGGGTGGATGGTGGGGCACTCGTGGGGTGCCTGTGAGCACAGCCAGGCACACAGTGGCAGAACACAGGGCACAGCTGGGCTGGCCTTGGATGGGGCATTGATGACCCATGATGTCTTTATGGCTGTGTTGGGTCAGATCCTAAGCTGTGGGGTCAGACCCATGGCTGGCTCTGCACTGGTTGGACTGGGAGCACTGGTTTCAGGTGGGGAGGGAGAGACGCCCCCTCTGCGGTGGCAGAGAGGGAGATGCCACCTCCATGGCTGCACAGGGGATGATGGGCCCAAGAGATGTCAGGAGGGGATATGGGGGAACCGCTGGGTTTTGTTCCCTGGTGGCACTGTCATCAGAGGGGCAGGGGCTCCCCCCAGCCCATCCCTCCCCACATACCTGCAAGAAGATCCACGTCTCCCCAGGGAATTGCCCCCTGTCTGGGGTGGGTGCCGGGGGGCTGCCTCCTGCCATGGTCCTCAGCGCCTCCACCCAGTCCTGCAGCCGGGGTCCCACGGTCCCAAAGAGCCCTGTGAAGGGGGGCAGCTGCCTGGCCCCCAGCCTGCAAGCCAGCAGGCCAAGCTCAGGCAGGCACCCAGTGGCACCTGTCCCCTGGGCAGTGCCACCCCCTGCCCTGCGCATCCCTGGTGGGACCTGGCTGGCCCTGGGCACCCCAGGGGGCCGTGCCCACCTCCTTCTGGATGTGCCCTAGTTGCAGGAAAAACAGGACCCAAATGCTTTAGGCTGTCCCCAAAAAGCCATGTCAGTGCTTGCTCACCTCCCCAAAACCTTTAGCCCCGCTTGTCCCATGGCCTACCATGCCTCACCTGGTGGGGGGTCTCTGTGGTCCCTCTGCCGTGGAGGTGGGCTGGCCCCCTGCCACAGCCGGGTCTGTGGGGACAAGAAGGGGACAGGAGGGACAAGGGGTAGGGGAGCCCCATAGGGGTGCTAGGGCAGGCTGCTGGTGCCCCAGCCACCGGTATGGGGGGGACCAGTGGGACCCCAAGTGGGCACAGGGTGGCCCAGCCCAGGAGGGTACCTGGGGCATCTCTGCGGATGCGGGGGGGGAAGAGGTGCCCGTAGATCTTGCCCAGGAGCTGGGGCAGGGCATGGGTGAGGAAGGAGAAGTCAAACTGGTTTCGGATGAAGTCCCCAGCCTGGCGCAGGAGATCCACCAAGGTCTGGGCGTAGGAGTGCAGCTCTGCGGGCACAGCGAGAAAGCCATGGCCCCAGCACCACACTGGCCTCACGCTGCCAGAAACGGGGTCCTGCCCCACACCCTCACCCCAGCATGACCCCCCGACTTACCGCATCGTCTTGTCCTGGCACGGCAGGTCTCTTCGGACAGGCGGGTGCAGCTGGCCTGGCCCTGCGTGGACCGGCAGGATCCAGCGTAGAAGGCGCAGAGGCGGGCGCGCTCCGGCGGCTGCTGCTCGGGGGGCAGCTGGGCCAGCGCCAGCAGGTCGAAGCAGCTCGGCTCCCGGCTGCCGGGGATGGCTGCAAGGGCACCAGGGCTGCCATGAGGTGCTGAACACTGCCCCCGGGGCAATGTGTCCTCACAGCACGCTGGGCATCTCCATCCCCCCCAGCACAGCCGGCACTCACAGTCCATCTGGAAGCTGAGCCAGTCCGCAAAGGCAGCGACGCGGGTGTAGACACCCGGTTTGCCCCACTCGCCGCAGCCGTCACCCCATGAGGTGATACCGTAGAGGATGAAGCGGTGTGAGGAGGGATCCTGGCATGCCAGCGGGCCCCCTGAGTCACCCTGGGAGGCGGGATGCCCATGCATCAGTCTGTGCCGTGACCCCAGCTGCGCTGCTGGGCTGTGCCGTGCTGCGGCACATGCCCGGCACTGTATGCCTCAAGGGAATTTTGAGTTGGGGGGCTGGCAGCCCCCCAGCCCTGGGCTTTACCTGGCAGGAGTCGATGCCCCCGGACAAGTACCCAGCACAGAACATGGCATTGGTGAGCATGTCCCTGCCCAGGGCACCCCGGCATGTCTCCTGGCTGAGCAGGGGCACTCGCGCCTCCATCACCACGTTGGCTGCTGGCCCCTCTGCTGAGCAAGGTACCCGTTACAGGGTCCCCCATGCCTGGGCACCCCCCTCTCTTTTGCACCCTCCTGCCTGATTCGGTGCATCGGCACTGGGCATTGGAGAAGGCACCAAAGGGGATGCCCCACAGCCCCCATGGGTGAATGGGTCGCACCTACCTTCATAGAGGGAGCCCCAGCCTGCAATGTAGCAGGCGGTGCCGGGGCTGGGCTCCGCAGGGCCGCTGGGCAGGCACACGGGGCTGACGGTGGGCGATGGGGCCAGCGGCATCGCCAGCTCCAGCAGCGCCAGGTCCCCATGAAATGTCTTGGGGTTAAACTGGAAGGAGGTGGGGGGGTGTCAGTGGGGAGCCCTGAGGCATGCACAGGGAGATCATGGGGGCGCCCACCTCCACCAACCTTGGGGTGAGGCAGGATGCGCCGGACAGGCACTGCCTGCTCGCCTGCGTCCGGCTTGCCGAGCTCGTGGTCGCCTACCACCACCGTCCACGCCAGCTCGTTATGGTTCCTGGCGGAGTGGGGGCAGCGAGTTACAGGGGTGACAGGGCTGTCACCCCATGCCCCCTCTGCAGGGACATCATCCCTACGTTGCCTGCCCCCCACCGTACCCGGCGAAGCAGTGGGCTGCGGTGAGAACCCAGGAGCGCCCCACCAGCACCCCTCCGCACATCAGCTCCCCGTGGAGCCGCACCGACACCAGCCAGGGCCAGGCCCCCCGCGGGGCCACGCTGCCGCCCATGATCCGTCCTCGGAGGGCTGTGGCGTTGGCTTGGGGACCCCCACGGTGCCCGCAGCTCCCTGGGGGACAAAGCCAGGGTGAGAGGGGTGGGGGTCCTGCACCCCCCTCTCCCGAGCGGGCACGGGGTGGCTGGGCACGGCACGGCTGGGATGGCCATGGCAGGCAGAGGGGGGGGCGAGCGGCCCC
>VZTL01009422.1:0-10106 GCA_013400535.1 Scopus umbretta
TTTTGTTTGTTTGTTTGGGGTGAAGGGGGGGTTGGGGAGGGAGGAGGGGAGGGGTTGATGGTTGGACTGGATGATCTCAGAGGTCTTTTCCAACCTTAACAATTCTATGATTCTATGATGAAGCATTGTAATGGTGATGATAAAAGTCTTTCCATCCTAGGGAGTTGCGAGTGTGTTTTCCTAAAGGTGCTTCCAGAATGAGATGGCTGGTTTACGTTTAAGAGCTGGGGCTTGATCCAGATCGTTCACGTCAAGGGCAATTACTCTGGGAATGATAAGAAGCCTCACACTCGGCCTCCACTGAGATTCCCAGTACCAATGCCATGTATGGCAGCAGTGTAAGCTAGTGAGCAAGATAAAATAAAGATCACAACAAATGCTTGGTTGAAGACCGAATAATAATTCCGGAGGATAACCCTTATCTCTAAATAAAGAGAAATAAATCTGCAGTTTGGACACTTATTAAAAGCAGCTTTTTTTCCCCTGGTGGAAAACTTTGTTGTGTCACTGAACTGCACACACAAACATACTTTTTGAGAAAAACAGAAACTTTCTGCAAGTATGTTCATTTCACCAAATCCTTTTTTTGTCCAAGTCAAAAATGTTTGAAACTTTTTGACCAGCTGTGATACCAGAGGCTCAGGCTTTTTCATCTTCCAGCATATAGGTGATGTGGGGCACACACTGTGGTATATGCTAGTCCTGCAGAGGCCCCAGAGAATTTCACTGACTCTGGGTCTTTGATGTTTGGGGCTTCAGCCCCAAAGCAAGGAGCCCTCTGTCCGGCTCCTAGTTGGCTACATGTGTCCTCCCCGCAGTCTCCCCTGCATTTTCCCATCCGAGTGGTGACGGTGCATTTTGGCTACAATTAGTACAGCTTGGATTTCATTAAGTAATGACCATGAAAAACTTTCAATGTTTGGGACAAGCCCAATAGAAACATGTATATTATCCAACAGAGGATGTTCTCAATTTCTCTGGCCTGAAACTAATAGTCTTACCTAAGATTTTCAAAAGTCTGGAAGAAGTTTGACCTTCCCCATCCCTCTGCCAGCTCTGAAAATCAGAGCCGATGCTGTTTTACTAGACTCGCAGTACTAGCTTAATAGCTTCTTAGTTATTAGAGAATAAATGTTTGTGTGCTACAAATTGAAATTGTATTAAAAACCTTTATTAGGTCAGCTTGGCAAAATATACTTCTGGCTAGCTTTCTGGCCTTGGTTAGGCCATTCTTGTGGTTTCTTAATGACATGCTACGAAAGGAATATAGTTTATGAGAATCTGGTGCGAGGTTTTGCATGTATTAAGAGGAATTTGCCATTTGTTCATAATGCTGTTGAATGAAAAAAAAATTAAAAATTGAAGTTACATCTTGCATTCATCTGGCTTGATTTTCATTGTACATGGCCTTTTTTTTTTTTTATATATATATATATAAAAAAAATAAATATTTTAATATTATCCAGTCTCTGTGAATTACTGGTCGCAACCTCGGTTCTGGCATGTAACAGTGCTGTTACCGAAGTTACTTTCTGTTGTCTTCTTTTTTCCAACCTTCCCATAATAATTTTGGCAAAGCTGTCTCAATGAAAGAACAACTCCTCTGGGCCACGTAATGGGTTTCCCCACAGTTGGGAGCAGAATTAGGCCACTGGGGCAGCTCATTTTTGTAAAGGCAACTGTTCGTGCCAAGGGCAAAATGTCTCAGAAGTTTCTTTCCCACGAGACTTGGTGACACACAGGCAGTGCTGGGGTATGATTCAGCTGTTTGGTTTGTTTTCCCGTCTTGTCATCTGTTTATTTGCTTTGCGACCAACAAGTCCGCCTCTTTTTCCTTCTGCTGATACTGCGCGTTACTGTGAAAAACGGATGGGGTGAAGTACCCGGCGGGTGGGAGGAGGTGTGCGGTGGGAAAATGGGGCTGGGAAAAAGGTCTGGGACTTGAGTAACCTTTCTTAGGTGTCTTTCCATCGCAAGAGTTGTTTGTTGCAAAGGTGTGATTTTTTGATAGCAAAAAGTGGGTTGCAGTGGATTTGACCTCATGCTCTCGTTCTTTCCACAGTGGGGAAGCCTCACAAGTGCAACTACTGCGGCCGGAGCTACAAGCAGCGTAGTTCACTAGAGGAGCACAAGGAGCGCTGCCACAACTATCTGCAGAATGTCAGTATGGAGGCTGCTGGGCAGGTCATGAGTCACCATGGTGGGTGGAAACCAACTTTTGAGGTCTCTTGGACTTGGAGCATCTCTTGCGGGTTTTTTTCCATCTATTTTTCTTCCTTCCTTTCAGCTTTGCATCACTTCCATCTTACAGATTGCTTATACTCAAATAGGCAGGAGGAGAAAAGATGGGCTAAAATCCTCTCTTTGTCCAGTTTAACAGCACTGGTTTTGCTAATTTTTTTTTTAAGTCAGTATTTCACTTTTTAGTATGTATAAATATGCAGACATGAAAATAAAGGAAAGTTACCTGTGCAAAGTTACCCTAAAAATGAACTAAACCATGTATAAAATGTATGATTCCCCTTGCCTTTTTTGATAGCGTCTGATAATTATAAGAGATAAGGATGTTGGAGGTATTCAGAAGCCATTTCTACTCCCTGTAATGTTATAGAATAGAATCATTAAGGTTGGAAAAGACCTCTGAGTTCATCTAGTCCAACCGTCAACCCAGCACCACTGTGACTACTAAACCATGTACCTTATATCCCCAAACAAGGGGGGATAGATATAAAATTCTTCAGAGCAGAATGGAATTCAACAATGTTGATGAAAGTAATTATAACGAAAAAAAATGTTTATATGCATTTACATGTGTTAGTATTAACATGTTAACTAACACTGCATGTGTTAATATACATAAAGACCGAAGATTGCCAAAAAGATTGTTGAAAGCAAGAAATGTCAAACTCTGTGAATTTATTTTCAAAAATTTCTGTAGCTATTATTATGGATAATGAGCATAATATCTCAGACTGTAGGGTTGTAGGATTATTTGTAGCACTAAATACTAAATGGTAGCTGTCCAAAAATTGTTATAATTTCATTCAAAATTAGTGTTTTGGAATCTCTTCTAAAACTGAACATCTTTTAGCTTTTAAAAGTTGTCTTTAGAAGTTTGGTACTTGAAGTACTTAAAACTTCTTACTAACCAGAAAATATAAAAATTATACATCTTCCACTTTGATTAAAAATTACCATATACCTAAGAATACCAAAAAGTTAGATTGTAGGTAAATGAAAAGACAAAAGAATGTTTCCTCTTTTTTTTTTTTTTTTTTCCATTTTGCTTTTCATTGTTGAGTGGAGTCATATGGCTTCATTTGAAAATTAATTATGTAAAGGTTCTGAAAGGTCACTTCTAAAAACCTAAAAATACAAGCTGAAATAAAATTCTGTTCAGCGTTTCTAATATAGGCTATTTTTTTCGGTGGGGAAAAAAAGCACCAAAAAAGTTTAAGGAGTACTTTTTCATGAACAATTTAATCCTATAAAGGCATTCTAAATGTATTTAATACGTATTGCCAAAATGTTCATACAGCTCTATTAAGTAATTACTATCTTTGTAGACACCCTGGAGACTAAAATCAACATTTAAAAGGTAATGGATGACTTTAAAGACATTGAAGATAGTGGTTATGTTCTTTAGGCCTGACTTTATGCTTGTAAAAGTCAGTGGAAAGACTGATTTCAGGGCTTTGCTATTTGCAGGTACCTGTTGTGTGCTTGGTCTGTTATGTGGAGCACTTGGTTGATAGTAGGATTTTAACCACTGACTCCATTCCCAACAAATACATACTCCTCACTCTACAAGGGTGTGCCTGTCTTATTAACCAGCTGGGTGATGATTTCAGTCAGCCTTTCCTTAGGGAAGTAACAGTATGCTGATATAGTTATGGCAGCCAGGATGTTTCAGAGGTCACGCTGTGGAGGATCTTCCCAAATTCCACTCAACTTCTGGGTTTGTTTTTCAGTTATTTATTAAAATTGGGTTTACTCTTATTGATAGTGTACTTCTGAGGAAATCTAAAGCTTTTTCTAAGCTGCTTAATGCTATAACAAGAAGGGTAAGTCCTTAACCTTGTCTACCCAAAGTAGCTGGAATGGTTGACCTTGCCTTGATATTTTCCTCACCACCACCACCAACTGCAGTTAAACGAGTGCAAACCCCATGTGGACGGTTCTTTTATTTACAGCCTGACTGACTTTGCTTGGGCTTAAAATAGAAATGTTCACACAACCACTTCACTTTTCTCAACAAAATTAGCTTAAAACAGCACTTTGAATTCAACTAGTGCCTCTTTCTCCTCTGGGCAAATGTGCCAAAATCTCCCCTGGTGAATATTTAAGGGATGTTTGATGCACTGTCTTCATTGCGCTGTTTAGCGAGGGCATAACGAGGACAGGCAGCGACAGGGAGCTCCAAATTCAGCTGGGACCAGTAATAAATCTTACCTCGCATCCCAGCATCACTCCTGCCCATGAAGCTCAGCATGGGAGTAAAGGTCATGAGCACCAACCTGTAGAGGTCTGCAGCAAAGTCCTTTTCTCCTGGAACTATAAAGACACCAGGAAAGAGTATAGATGTGATTACTCAGCTTAAAGTTAGGTTCTAGTCTAACCCTGAAAAATGTATTAATTTCCTTTTCTCCCGTGTCACACGTGGAAAGGGTATTCCTGAGGATGAGTGAGTGCATGCTTCAGAGATTTCGATCATTGGTTTATTTTGCATCACACTGGTGTTAAGTTTTCCTGATTCTCTTTCCAAATACTTCTTAAGTATTTTCTTCTTGCTGAGTGTTTTGAAGCCTCTGAAAGCATTTTGATGTGACTCCTGGTCACAACTTCACCCTAATGTGCAGAATAGGTAGAGGTGGGGATTTTCTTATCCCTACCAGCATCCTGTTTTAAGGACACAGGTGGCTGTGCTGGTTCTCAACCAATATGGCCAACACTTAATACTGGTCTAAATTATTTCTGCAGAGATTGATTCTTCCAGAAATCTGGAGGCAGCACCTAGAGAGTTTGGATTTTTTTTCAAGCATTGTGCTCGAGTTGATCAGTTTTATAGGCATGCTACAGACAACTACTTGGGTGCTTTTGCTGTGGCCTGATGAGGCCTTTAATTTCAATTATCTTTGTCTTGCAGATGGCTAGATCACCTGACTAAAGCCACAAGGGGAAGCGAGAGGAGGGGAAGGAGGGCTAGTTTCGGTGTGTGGGTAGGAACGTACAAGTCTGCAGGTCGCTCTCCATCCTTTTGCAGGGTTCCAGTTGCTTGCTGAGCTGCCCCTCTTTGTGGCTAGGTTCTGTTCCCTGCTCAGCACGACGGCTGCTGCAAGAGAGCTCCCATGGCTTTTTTGTTGGCAATTCTCAGCTAAGCAGTGCTGTCCCCAGAGGCAGAAATTAGTCTGTGGTCTCCTAGCTAGCGGCATGTTGGGGGTGAGAAACATGACAATCTCTGAATGCCAAGAACATGACCTTTGCGGGAGCAAACAGGGAGAAATGTTGAATGCTAGCTATGGTTTACACCCGGTTATATGTTTTTTCTCCATCTCACAAAGCAAAAAGTCCAGGGAAATTCTTAGAGTGGAGAAGGCTACTCTTTTTAGGAGAAGGAGAAAGAAGCCTAGCCCTAGGCTGTGTGAGGCTCAAAGGCCAGCTCCACATAAAATGCACAATGGCCTTGTTTCCTTCCCTCTTAATAGTTGCTTAAAACATCGTTAAAATGCTGGTCCCACAGGAGACTTCACACCAGGGTCCATGGGAATATTTCCTGTCATTTCACTGCACACACACACACTTTTTTAAATAGCAATATTGTGAGCTTAGGAAAGGAAATTGAGGCTGATGGAGTAATACTAATTTATACCAGCTGAGACTTAGCCCAGTGTCTGTTGTCTGCACACAAAAGTATTTATCAGCAAAACACACACTGAGTAATTTTTTTATTTCTTTTTTCCCTGATTTTTTCCTCATTGGAACAGCACAAACTTTTTTAATAGTGTGTGTGGTTTCTTACAAATTAAGAAGCAAAACCTAAAAGACAGCCACTTTGAATGCTATGATTGAAAGGCCAATGTCTTCAGGAAAATAAAGACTTTGTTCTGAAGATCATCCAGGTTTGTGTATTCAGAGTTTGGGCTTAGAAACAACATTTGGTGTTAACTGCAACTGAGAACATTAACAGTGTCAGAGATGGTAAACGTTTGCATGGGCAGTCCAGGAGCACATCCTGACAGCTGATTAAGGACATCCCTGAACAAGAAACATACTCAAGCGTCGGCTTTTCATGGACCAGATGCTTGATTTTTAGAATAAAAAAAAATCCTTCCTGAGCTGAGTTCACAGCATAAAACGAGTTGCTGTATCAAAGCTAGTTATAACGTGTCAGCTGTTCTTTGGTAGCTCTCACTACCAAGGTAATGAAGTACAATGAAATACAACAAAAAAGGAATTGCATTTACTGCAGAGTAAACGTGTACCCATGAGTTTCTACCACAGAGCAACTGATTTGTGATAGCTGTTGGTTTTGTGTGATTGGTTTGCTTTTCTCCTTTTTTATTTTGTTTTTCCTCAAAAAAAAAAAAAAAATGCAGGCTGGGCTATTTGTCCTTTATTTGTATATTTTTAAATTGAAATGAAAATTAATGTATCTAGAATTGACAATGTGATCTTTAGCTTAACTTTTTGGGTTTCTGAAATGTGACATCTCACCTGTTTGGTGTGGTTTTGCATGCAATTTTTATATGGTTTCAGAAACTAGGCTATTTCCATCTCTCCCTTCTCCCAGATAATCTACATAACAAAACACATTCTGGTAACTTATTCCTTTCATAACACAAATATTGGTGTGATTCATTGATTCTGTTGCAAAAGAGCCATGCCCTGGATTATAGAGTTGAGTTCTGAGGTGGGAAAAAGAGCTTGCAGCATTAAAGGTAGAAAATAAAATTCTTTTATTGGTGATGATTTTACTTTTAAAAGGAGTCCAAGCAGAATTTTTGCCTGACTTAGAGAAGAGCAGATGTCTTTTTTAGCACTATTCATTTTTCATGGAAGAAAGGTTTCAGATTCCGTCTAGGAAATTTTACACACATATGCCCAACAGTAGAATTATTTAATTATTACTTAATTGTTATAAGACATACAAATGTCACTACATTTGGAGCTTATTCAGATGGTTATGAAAGTAATCAGGAGGGTTTCAGCTGATTGCTGTGGGCAAGTACAGTCCTACAAAGCGATTGTACCTTTAGGAAGCCTTCCTAGGAGGGATTTAGAACGCTCTGCACCTCCCTAGGTCCCCACCACCAGCCTTGTGTGTCCTGTACACCAACAGCTGGAAAGTCTTGAGGTGGCACTTGCCCGCAAACCTGGCCCATTGCAGTGAGGATGAGTATTGCCACTGAGCAGGGATCCTGGATTTCACGCAGAGCGTGTGTGCATGTGCATGCATACGCTGAGTTTTGGAAAGCCAGAAGGACAGTCAGACGCCAGTTCCCAGTGAAAATCAACAGACATAATCTTTCCTTTCTTCCAAAATCTCCTCGGTAAATACTTGAATAGAACTAGTGCAGATAGCTCCAGACCAAGCACAGTATTTAACTAACCTTAAAAATTTAGCCTCAGCTATTAAAGTATTCCAGACCTCGCAGTCTGCACTGGGCATTAATTAGGTCACTCAAACACTGCGTCCCATTTTGTTGCAACATTAGATTCATTTCATATTTATGCTTTTTTATCCTCTCTTTCACTGATGCCAGCAGGACTGCCTTGTAAATGAGAAACCATTGTGTTTCTCAGGAGGAGCATCCTGTACAAATAAAAAAGCAGCAGAGTAAATCATTTTATAGCATATGTTAGATTCTAAAAGTACCCAGCTTTCCGTAGCAGCAGAGGCACAAATGGAATCAAATGAATAAATTGCCATGTTTTCTTATTATGAATGTCTAAATCGCAGAGTTCACCTGAGCAGATACTCTGTTTTGTAATTGCCTGGTATTTGCTCTTCTGTATTAGAAAGAAGGCAAAGACAAGGCTTTTATCAGCCCATTTTTCATATATTATGTGCTAGCAAACAGCTGCGTGTTCAAGAACAGGGGAGTGATTATTCCATATTAGGATCCTGAAGGTAGGGAAGTTACGTGGAAGGGAAGTAGGCTGATGGTGTTCATTTGTGGCAGGGAGAATGTATCTGTGACACAAAAGGCTGCTACGGTGAGAGACCAGAAGAGGACTAGCAGAAGACATGGGTTTCAGTCCTTCTCTACTACCTCTGCAATACCACCCATGACTTTTCTGAAAGATTCATCTAATACAGAGAATGCAATAGGTTGCTCGCAGTTTACAAATTCTAGGAACTCTTTGCAAGATCATCCCAGTTTCTGTTTCTCTGCCATCCCATTCTTCTCCTCAAACAATTTTTTATACCTCAAACATCCCATTGGCGCACGGGCTAGTGGCTGATCCTTCTCATGTTTCTCTTGCTACTTTATGAAGATTAGGGACAAGTAGGACATGTATTAAATTCATGGCAGCAGAGCAGTGGGAAGAGCTACATGTGGAATCACACTTTTGACGTACATTGCAAATGACTTGGGCTGTCTGAGCCTTATCCGCAGCATGGTACCACTGACCCTTCTCGGTGTATAAGAGGATGCTCAACAAAAACTGAGTAGTCTGTAGGTATTTAGTGATTAGCTATGTCAACAAGTGACATAAAACCCTGTGCAAGTCGGTTACTACCCTGGTCGGTAGCTCATGCAATCCTATACTGCTTTTGCTCTAGCACCTTATTCCCTAACCCAACAAGCGACAAAGTGAAATGAGTATAGACAGAAGGGGTCATTAATTTCTTGTTATTGTCTCAAAGACAGTGTATGAGCATTCCCCTGACATAGTTAGTACAGGGATGCTCCCTGCTGATCCCCAAAAGTGAGAAGATGGACACAGAATACTTGTGTTCATCGATTGTTAGTCTGTGTTTGAAGGGATAAAATATTAATAAAAAAATCAATAGTTTCTGCGACTGATTCTGAAGGGTATTTCTATACAATGTTAATCCTGTAATTCCAGTACAGTGTTTGTTGATTTTTACAATCTCACATATAGAAAGAGGAAACACACTTTAACAAACAGATCCTTCATTCCAGAAGCTTTTGTCATGGGTAATGCAGAGCCAGGCCCAGGAAACGCAAGTCATCAATGCTTTGTATGTTTTTTAGTCATTGAGATTAGTGCTAAAAGAAAATAAGAATGGTAAGCATGCTATATGATAGGCATGAGGTTAAGGGAATACACAAAGAATCATAATTAAAAGGCTAAATTGGCAACAGGTGACTATATTGAACAGAGAAAACCAGAAAATGTCATCCACAAAGTGAGTTTTAAAAAGTGTCCCCTCCCAACTGGGGATCTTGACTATTCAGAACAAAACAAGTCCTTTCGTAAATGCTTAAAGTTGGGCTTCTGCTAAATCAGATGGTGCCAAACAGGAGGCATTTTGTAAATGTGGCTCTGCGTAAAGGTGAATGCTATCTTGATGCCCTATGTGTTCTTGCACCTTGCTTTATTTTGTGTTGCACTTGTTGCACAATCAGCAGAGCTCAAATGATTTGTGTTGTCTGTGAAGTGTAGACCAGACTTGTCTGATACAATTTTTTGGTTTTATGTAGTACCTCCTATGGAAGATTGTAAGGAACAAGAGCCTGTGATGGACAACAATATTTCTGTGGTGCCTTTTGAGAGACCTGCTGTTATAGAGAAGCTGACAAGCAACATGGGAAAGCGTAAAAGCTCCACCCCACAGAAGTTTGTGGGTAAGCTTGAAATACGCCTTTTATTATTTTTAGTGTGTAGCTATAGGTTACTTGTTATTTGTAATAGCCAAAAGAAAAAGGGGAAAAGTAGCACACTCAGAACTTGGTTGTGATGGGGAGGGACAACAATGGAGATGGTTAAATCACAGCAAGAAATCCTGAAAATTATTGAATTAATTTTACGAACCCAGAGAATTCAAAAGTGAGGTCCCCAGAATCATGAAAATAGCTTAGAAAATCTTGAGCTTTTTACTGTGCCTTCAGGCTATTTTTTTTTTTTTTTTTTTT
>VZTL01009423.1:0-11067 GCA_013400535.1 Scopus umbretta
CCTGACAAGGTCCCTCTGGATGGTAAAAGCTTACCATAGAGTGTCTAGATCTGAAGCTTACCATAAGGTGTCTAGAAAGTAGGCATTAGAGACCTTGCGAGGCCAGGACATCATGCCAGGCAGGCAAAAGAAAAAAGCAAACCAGGAAATAGATAGGGAAGTCTGACCTCTGTGGTTCGCGTTGTACGAACAACACAAAACACAAAGAAGAGGGCACATTATCATGGCTAATACAAATAGCAAAAGAGAAACAGAAATGTTTCATCAAGATACTCACAAATCCAAATTAAAGGCATTGAACATTCTGATGCCCTCTGTGACCCAAATGCACCCTGTTGCTTTCCTGCCTCATAAAGGGAGTCAGTCTCACATGTGAACATTAAGGAGTCAGCCAGCTCATCGTCATCTCATATACACAGAAGTTCTCTAACATAAACAGGGACAAAACAACCTTTGAGATAAGATGGAAAGTGGCCAAGCACACAAAGACTTAACTTCATTGTTAAAGATTCAGGAAAGCTGCAACACTGAGACTGTTCATGGCATATCCCTTCACTTTCCATCTGGCAGGAAAATTTCTACTCGCCCTGATGTTTTTATCACTCCCCAGAGGTTTGCTGCTCTGCAGACACAAGCTGTCCTCCAGTTTCTCACTGCCATTCTAACAGAGGCACATCTTACCTTGCCTGTTCAAGATATCAGTACATTTGACCAAAATGTGAGTCTGAGCCTCAGCCCAACAAGTGTTTTCAAAATAGGACCTATACTTCCTTCCAAGAGACCAGCACTTCTGTCTCTCTCTGACTATCCTGTCCCTTCCGTGCATTTCCAGAATCAACAAGAGGGGCTACATTACTAATAATTTTTAAAATTTAATTTTTAAATTAAGCTAAGAAATTTTGTTTAGAAAACAAAACCCAAAACCCAAGATCTTACACAGTGCTTCCTTGAGCTTCAGTAAACTTATGGCTCTGCAAATAGGGTCAGAATTGGCTTCCATCACTTTAGGGAGGTGAGAGATATGTAACATTGCTGACTATACAACAAAGGCTCTTTTGAATTATTTTCTACAGCAGAACTAACAAATCATATAGATGTAAAGCTGCAACACTGCTCCAAACACAGAAATGAAAAACTAGGGTCATAACTGACAGGCTGGTATTGTCTTAAAATTGCTTAAAAATATATATTCTGCTATGTTTTCAGTATTCTTGCACTTTGTAATTCAATTTTCATAAAAATACTTCTACCTTAACCTTCAAACTATAGTGGAGGACACTGCTCTTTCCAAACACAAAAACAGATTCTCAAATCTGATGTTTTTCAGAACTCAGGAAGTATCTGACAACACCACAAATTCCCACAGACACAGGCTAGATCTTCATCAGTATTTTATTTAAAGCAGGCAAAAGGTGCATATGTTTTGGGGTGTTTTGGTTTATTTTTTTTCCCCCAACTGGAACAGTTCATGAGGACAGAGCTATTCATTATTTTTGTATTTACAAACAAACCATAAATCTCAGGTAAAATCCCACTTTACCTGCACTATGTTGTTTTGATGAACTAGATCAGACAGAGGAGGAAAAAAAAATAGATCACTGCTTCAGGCAAAATGCCCAAGCATGTCCTTCTATTGTAACATACCAAAATTGATTGTTAAGGTAATTTCGGCACACTGAAAATGAGTAACCATAATTTTTCTTTTGAAAAAGCGTACAGTTTTTCTGTGTTCTCTTGTTGATATAAATCTTAATAAATATTCATAGATAACTCTAGGACACCTCATTAGCAAGCTGTTCAACAAGTTGAGCAAGTGCTGATTTAGGTATTTTAAATAATTATTATAAATGTATCTTCTGATAGTAACATGGAAACAATTGTAGCATGTTTCTTAGTGGAACATCAGATTCATTTAAATACGATAGCCAACAAATGCTACCACCTGCAAGAAGACTGCAAGGTTTGGCTGTACTAGAAAAATAAGTGGACAACTCCAAAAGCGTTAGCTTCCCTTTGTCCCCACTGCTCAGGTAAGAAGTGACGTGTTCCCAGGAGCTCCGGAGGCTCTGACTGCTTTGCTTAATCTGGGACTCATCACCCTGTTTCCAAGATCAGTATCAGTAATTCCTCCAACTTGCACCCATGGCCACAGGTGACAGACAAGAAAGCTGCATCTGCAACTGGCAACTGAACCACCTGTGGTAACAGAAACAGAAGAATTTTCTCCTACGCACACAAAAAAAGCAAAATAAAAAGTTTTTACCTTCCTTGTAACACCATACTACCACGAACAGTAAGCTTAGAGGGTTACTTTGGTAGCCTGATAACATCTTTGATCACACAGCATGCCATGGGCATGATACATTCAGGAGTATCCCAAACACCTAGACAGCCTTGAGACCCATTCTCAGGAGTAAAGTTTTAGAGAACAAGGTGGTGGACTGACCTCCAGGTTGGGGCAGGGTGGGGGAGAAAACAGGACTGACACCATCACACCTGTGCAGATCAAGCCTCCTCAGCCTTTGTGAAACACAATCCCAAACCGGGCAGAGGGATTTCAGTCTCCCCATGATCACAGTTGGAGGTGAGAGCATTGGACACCAGATCAGACAGTTTATTTCTGGAATACTTTTTATACAAGTCTAAAATACACTGCCATTTAATCTTGCTTCAGTGACTGTATTCCTTTCACCCTGTGAGTCCGTTGATGACTTCTCACAGTATGCTTTTGTCAGGGATCCTCTCTGTCAGGTTCCCGCACATCTTTAGATCAGTCTTCAGCTGCAAACTGTAGGACAACTCCTATTCACATTAATATGAGCATCCACAACCTTTTTTTAGGATAAACTGGTGTTTAACATGCTTTTTCTTTTCTGCAAGGTTACCACAGTTTGCCATTCAATTAAGAACACTAATCAAAACAAACAAAAAAATTATCTGTGAATGCTGAACCAAGAAAATCTGAACCACGACATGGTATCTCAATTTACACTTGGAGTTCAAGCAACAACTAAGATTCTGAGCTGCTGAGGAGAATTTACACAAGGTTTCCTTTGCTGCAATGTACGAATTATAAAAGTTAAAGCTGCATTTTCAAAAGACTACATAAACGTAGAGGGACGCTACTTCCTGTAGCGTCCCTCTACACATATATACACACGCAGCATGTCTCCAAGCACAGATTTATTGGAACATCCACATTTTCTGCTGGTAAATCTTTCACATTGTCTTCAAAATACTGATATTATAGGTATCTGTCCTGGTTTCAGCTTAATTCAGAGTTCATTTTCTTCCTAGTGGCTGCTATAGTGCTGTGTTTTTGGACTTAGTATGAGAACAATGCTGATAACACGCTGATGGTTTAGTTGTTGCTCAGCAGTGCTGACACCAGTCAAGGACTTTTCAGCTCCCCATGCTCTGCCAGGGGCACAAGGAGCTGGGAGGGGGCACAGCCAGGACAGCTGACCCAACCTGGCCACAGGGCTATTCCATACCATACGGCGTCAGGCTCAGTATAGAAACTGGGGGAGTTGGCCGGGGGGCAGCGATCGCTGCTCGGGGACGGGCTGGGCATCGGTCAGCGGGTGGTGAGCAATTGCATTGGGCATCACTTGTTTTGTATGTTCTTTTATCATTATTATTATTATTATTTTCTCTTTCTCTGCTGTCCTATTAAACTGCCTTTATCTCAACCCATGGGTTTTAGGGGTTTTTCTTCCCCGGTTCTCTCCCCCATCCCACCGGGGCGGGGGAGGGTGAGCGAGCGGCTGTGCGGTGCTCAGTTGCCGATGGGGGTTAAACCACAACAGTATCAATGGCACCTAATGCTTTCTTCTGTGAAAAGCATTATAGTAGTAGCAGAAAAGCAAGGAAAGGGAAGTGTTATTTCCTCACTAAACACTCCTATTGTTTTATAGTACTTTTCTATCTTCTATTTAAAAGGAGTCATTATCAGAAGTTGGGATTTTGTACAATATTCTTTCCTCAAACATATTCAGCATGTCATGACTTATTTCTTAGGCATGTACAGTCTTCCTAATTTACCACCAGATTGATTACTGATCAATTTTTATGCAAGGCACTACATATATTTACCTATGCATTTTGACAACCTGAGTACATTTAATAATCCCAGCACGTAGACAGCTTGGCTTTTTCCAATACACGGTTCCAAAGAAGCTATTGTGACCAGGCTTTTCATTTTTGTCAGAGAAAGAAAATCCAATTTATAAAAACATAAAACTTTCACAGTGTTACATCAAACTGCTTCCTGATTTCACTTGCAAATATATCACAAACCAGTTCAACAACTACGCACACAACCTTTACAGGTTGGGTCCTCTAATCCCTCTTGCTTTTTATGCTTTAGTAGGGAAATCTATCTCTAGGCTATCAAATCTTGATGGTACAGAAACTGATTTAAAAGTTTCTTGTAAATGTTATTTTCTCCACCTTGATCGGAATTTTTGTATCCTCAGACACTGCTAAAGGAAAACTTTGAAAGCACCTCAAGGTATACTAACAAAGGATGTACGCTGCTCACAAACTGTCCTAACTCCCATTCTCTCTGAAGCCCCCTTGTAATGCTTGAATAATATTAAGATGCATTTGGCCTTCTTGAGGCTCATACATCATACCATTTTTAAAGAGACTGACATCACAGCAACTGTTTTTATGTATATATATATACACACACACACGTGCGCATATATCTCACTTCACACACATAGACACCTTCTGTAGGAGAAAAAAAAATAAAATGTAACGGTACATGCAATTTGACATCAGTAATTTGCCCTGGAGATTATGTACAATTTAATTTATTTTATTTTTAAAAAAACAACATATATGTACCGGATCATCCTATGTAAATGATAAATGGCCATAATACAGCTATAAAATGTTAAAATGAAGTCTCACCCATCATGGTTTTATCAGCTGATAGCTTTTGTCCTACAGTTTTAAAATATACATCTCAAATAACATTTTCAAAAATACGTGTGGTTTTCTTAACCAATAAATAACTACAAACACAAGCCAGCTAACCAAGATTAAGCTGCAGACTGAATTTGCAGTATGCCAGCTATCTTATAGTAACTGCCCAAGCATATTCTCTTACGCAAACAAGGTAAATTCAAGACAAATTTAGATCCTGAAAAATAAGTGACCTTATGTTTAACACGAGTACATGCAGTAAAAATATGCTTATGTACAAACTGAGCAGTAAGTGTGGCAGCTTCTGCTGGATTTGTTAAGAATTCCAAATGTCTTAAGGCTTCTTCATATTTTACACTGCCATCTAGTGTAGGCTATATTCATACATTCCAAGCTTCCAACTATCAGCACCTGAGGTTTCTAAAACAAACAAAAAAAGAAAACAACCCACACTTCCACAAAAATAGCAGCCACCACTTTTGTTTATGTCACTTGGAAATTGCCAGTTCCTAGAATGAAAAGACTAGACAGCTGAAAGAAAATACCAAAACTTAAAGCTATCTGACACAGACAGCAGGAAAGCCAAAAAAAAAATCCTAGATACAACAGTTAAGAATGATAGACACATATTTTTAACTCGGTGGCTAAACACTCATCAGATAGGATTTATTTGGAAAAAATGTTTAATGTAGATTCACCAAGTGAAAACTTAATGCAGGTTAAGCATCTGTGCTTGTATAGAAACGACAGATCAAATGAAACAGTATTTCTCAATAGCAGGTCTAAACTGAGAATGCCTATGTCAATGTATTTTTTTTAAACCAGGTGTTTCTTCATCATTTACATCCTCTGTCTTTATTTAAAGGTTTAATCACTGCCTGATGAGCCTCATCACATGGCTCCTGTGGAAAGAGCTGTTGTGCAGGACTGCAGGAAAGTTTGCTTTATGATCAACTTCCCCCAGAGGCAATATTGCCATCTTTATCATTTCCAACTAACACAGAGAGGCTACGCCACGTGGCCATTCTACAAAAGCCACACAAACTGTGTGTCATGTCAGGCAGTAACACAGAAATTCCAGATATAGTGTAGCTCTGTAGCTGCCTTTGGGGAGGGAACAGGGGGACCGACCCACACACTTACTTGGCTAAAGCAAAAAGGCACTTTCCATACACACTCCAACTTTTAGACTATTAACTTGAAAAATTAAAGATCTTCTCATCAACTGAAAGAATATTTTTAAAGCTATAAAAATAGCAGACTGACGTTATTCTGAACGTCAAATGCAGTATCTCCCTACTCTGTGTACCAAAGTCTGTTCTCATTTACAGTATAAACTGGAATAACCCATTGAAGACATTTAGTCCAAAATTATGTCACTATAGCAGAGAAAGTAATGTCATCCTATAAAACTCAGGTCTACTGATACCTGTTTTCTTTACCCATTTACACATACACAAAGCAAAAAAAATCCAGGCAGAGCAGCAACGTCACTGCTGTAATAGAAATACTGCACAATACCAAAATGTTGGTGCGTTCTGCTTAACGCTCCATTTGCACAGCAGTAAATACACTAGATACCAAGTCACATTTAGCACCTAGACTTTCATGCCCATTTTCATGTTTTCGAGTCATTTTTGTAACAAAAATATGCACCCTAGGTTCAGTGCATCTTACCAGCATTGCTGTAATATGCTAAGATCATAGTTTATAAGTAAACAATACAAAAACCTGATGGCACATGAAAAATTGTCAAAATACAATGAAAGCTTATTTCCCACAAGACTTTCTCCCTCTTAATTGTCCGTTACACATCCACCTCTTACAATTACAATAAAAAAACCCTGTCTTTTTAGTGCCTACTATTAAGAGATTTCACTCTATTTGCCAAATCAGTGTTTTTGCAGCAAGCAAGCAACTCCTATTGACAAGTGTACAGCTAACGGAATTAAAGAAATTGATACAAATGAAAGTGTTTTAGTTATGTATATACAGTAAGACTTAGCCCAGATTGCCTCTATTACTGTACCCAGGATAAATTTTGACTGAGTTCACAGCATAGAGTGAAATTTCATAGAAACAGGATATACAACAAAACAAAAAACATCCACACAAAAAAAAACCCACAGACTGATTTGATTTTTAATGCCATGGCACACAGTAACAGAGCACTAACTCAGCCTGCCAAAAAAAATAAACGTGATAAACAGCATCATATTTGACAACTTTGACACCGTACTGTGTCAAGTAAGCACCTTTAGCTTGTGTTGTCTTCCATATTTTCATGAAATAGAGCCTTCTTCAACACTAAAAACAATCTAAAGGAACCTGTGGGGCAAATTCACTGACAAAGAGGAAGAGGAGGCTTAGTTTGTCAGGCTGAGGCAAAAAGCCTATTAGCATCCTAACCTCCTGTGCAGCTACAGAGTTGAAACTACCATAAACAGTCATTTACAGAACTGTCCTGCCCAGTCTCTTCTGGATTCAGAAGGGTAGTAAGGTCTACAGAACTCAGATCTAAAACACCTTAGAAGCAGAAATAATTCTACATTTTTAAATAGTCCCACTAAAGATACTGACATCAAACAATTTAAAACCCATTGCTTAAGTGTTGAAGCGAACTTTATCATTGTAAACTTGAAAAACCTACAGAATAAGCAAATACAATTTGCTCTATTCACTCCCTTTTAAGATACAAATTAATAAACATACCATGTACAGCATAAGATGCCCATTTCACTTTTCAGTATGTTGTCTCAGTATACCTTGCCAAAAAGGTACACAAGACTCGGAAGACAATGTATCCTGTCTCCTAACAGCAATTTTCATAGCAGAATGCATTGTATAAATCTGATTTGCTCTTTGAGATTCTGACCATCTTTAGTTAAAACTTATGAGGACAGAAGAAACGGGGAAAAAAAAACTCTTCCCTGAAATGACCTGCTACTGACCTGAACAAATTAACTGAATCTACCTCTGCGGCTTATGGGGAAAATAAACTAAAGAATCCTCCATCATTAATTTATAGTTTTTTCTCTTCTTAATATTCACCTGGCAAGCAGTTAACATAGTCTTCCAAACAGCAGGGAACTGAAATTCACAAACCTCAACTCCTTTCTAGAATTGCCAGCATGGATTTTTTTTATCAAGACGAGCAAGTCTTTTTAATTAAAATCCTCTATCACTGTGAAGACATCTATGAGCTAAAGTCCAGCACCACACTCAAACCTTGTGCAACCCTGCTGGCCTTACAAGGTTTGTCTCATGATTTCTGTAACAGATCAACTATCCAGGACAGGAGAGCCTGATAAGCTAACTGACCAGATCCTTATCTGGCAGAGTTAAGGAAGAACTAGGCATTCCTTTAAAAAAAAAAAAAAAAAAAAAATTCTTAAGGGCTGCAAGAGCAAAATCAACTGTGATTGCTCCTAAAGAACGAGATGGAGAATCTGGGACAAAATTCTAGCAAGACTGCCAGATTTGTAGGTGAAATTAGGAAGTGCAGGGCGGGCCCTTAAACCCAGGGTAAGGAGTAAGCAAGGCCGAAGGCTTGATAAGGCCAGGACTGGCAACTCCCCCCAAATAACATTTCAGCTTTCTGTCCACCCCACATTTTGACATGTGACGTTAGATTTCCACATTATTTTAAGAAGTCAAGGAAACGTATTTCATCGAATTTGATTTACATCACTCCAGATTACTTTGGAAGAAGGAATCCTTCCTCAAAAGTGTGATAAATAACATTCGCCATTTATCAACAGTAACAATAAAATATTAATGCAATACAAAAGATTTAGTAAGTCAAACAAAACTAGCCCTTCCTAAAAACTTCCATCAGTCAGAGCATTTGGCATACAGGAAAGGTTTTGAAAATAGAAAGTAGGGAGAGAAACACAGCTAACTGCCCAAGCGTTTAAGAATGCTAGTTCAAGTTGTAATTTTTGAAGAAACGTTAGCATTGAGAGTAATTGTCCACCTTTCAGTTTGTCTCTCTTAGCAAACCATCTTACTTGCTCCCGTAAATCCGTTACATAAATCCAAAAAGCATTGTTTTCATACTTCTTTATAGAAGACATATGCTAAATATATTTATCCATAGAAAGCTAAATAATCCAGCAGACATATCAATCCCACTACTTTTTCTCAAAATTCATAGTGAATTTAGGCCTAAGCCTATTCGAACAATTACTTCACCTGCAGACTATCTCGCAGCCTCCACTCTTTACTGTCATCTAGCAGCACTGTCCTCCACGGGCTGACTTCACTGCTCCAGGCAGGTCTTCTACTCCTGCTTTTTTTTTTTGTTTGGGGTTTTTTTTGGTGGGTTTTTTTTTGTTTTTGTTGGGGTTTTGGCAGTTTTGTCTTCTTGGAGTACAGTAGACTTCCAGGTACTAAGCATAGTATTAACTATGCATTTTGATTCGCAAAACCTGCACCTAAATGTTGTGAAATCTTCAGGTCAGATCAGAAGATGAGGAGACAGTCATAAAGGAGGCTCTGTAGGAGGCACCTGGATACACCTGCTCAAACTGATATACCTTAGCCTGAGGAAGACGGAATTCTTTGATCAAAAAAGAACTAAGGCAGCCTCACGGATAAGTGTCTCCAGAGAAACCAGAGCAAAACAGAAATCAGCGGCACTTGCAAGGTTTGAGGAATCCATAGAGAACTGGAACTTGAAGCTTCAGGTAGCCGAAGAGAACCAGTAAAAGAAAAGCTTTATTTTAAAGAAAGATTTAATCTTATCTTGAGCACTGTTGAAACTCAGTCAGAAAGCAGAGGGAAAAAATCAAAAATAGGGCTCTGAAGTAGTAACACTGCCACATGCTCCCACTAATGTCATCAGGGTTGTAAAAATCTCACAGGACTAATTTCTGCTCATATTAATTTTGTGACTTGTATCTTAATTTTAGTGGAATTATCAGAATGCGTGAAGTAAACAGCATTCAGTCCTGCATGGATAGCTATGGTAATGAGGACTTACATGCCCAAACCCCATCCAATATGCAGGTACAGGTTCACAGGACAAAAAAACTCAGATACTGCAGGGCTTTAAAGCTAGTTCAAATTTAATCAAGTAAATAAAAATAGCATTAAAAAAAAACATCAACTGGAACACTTCCTTTTTAAAGATTGCTATCACATTTTTAAATACTTATCTGAATATAAGAAGTTGTGTTAGTAACCAGTTATTTGTATAAACTCTTGCTTTGATACAGACTGAGAAACAGACATTTTCCCCCATCACTCTTGCGATGTAGACATCCTTTAAATACAGATAGAGGGTGCCTGTAAACCAGTGAAGACTGAAAATTAGTCTCATTTCTGAGATTCAAAGCCAGATTTAAATGGCATATACATGGCCTGATTTTAGCGGATCTATTTTAACACATCATTAATGGGTAAATAAACAAGTAAATTTCTTCTGGCGAGGAAGAGAAATGGAAACATAATTACGCATCAGATGAAAACATAGCTCCAGAAAGACTTCATCCTATTTTTATTTCAGAGGAGGCACCAGGTTAGCTTTGGGGACCAGGCAAGCAGCTAGCACAAGCTCTACCATCCGTGCTCCAAAAGCTGTACGTCGTTTGGGGGAAGAAGGAAACGGAGCTCCGCTCGATCACAGTTCAGAAATTAAGCATTATCCCCCATTCCCCCCGATACGATTTCAAGTTACAACTCTGCTCAACTTATCTATAGTGCAATACCTTTCTTGGGGTTTCCACCACGTCTCAGCAGACCAATGTTATTTCCAAGATGGGGATGGGTGTCCTATTGCTCAATTACTCTGCCAAATTAACCCCTCAGCGGCACCTACGGAGCCCGCCACCCGCCTCGTCAGCCAAGTACCCCCAACTTTCAAACATGACAGCAAAACGTTGCACATAAGGCCCTCAGGCTTCTCCCCCCCACCTCCCCCCCGACTCCCCTCAGCCCCTCCAGAGGAGCCGCGGCTGCAGCTGCGCGGGGGGCGGCCAGGCACCGCGGCCGAGGCGGCGCCGAGTGCTCCCCGGCAGGCAACGCCGCCGCCGGCAGAAAGTAGGAGCAACCCCCCAGCGGGTGTTAGCGGGAAGTTGCCCCGGCAGCCCGGCTCCCTCCGCTCCCCCGGGGATCCCCGGAGAGCGGCGG
>VZTL01009423.1:11375-41395 GCA_013400535.1 Scopus umbretta
GGGGGTCCCTGCCGGGGGGCGGGGGACCGGCGCCAGCGCCGGGCCCGGGCTGACCAGCTGCCGACCGGCACCTCCTCCCCCGGCCTGGAGAGCCCTGGGCACGGTCCCTCAGGGGAACGCAGCACGACCGGGGGGAAACGTCTGCCGCGTCCCCCGCCCGGAGCTGGAAATGGGGGCTCCCTGGGAGGCAAGCGAACGGCTTCTCGGGGCCGCCGGGCTGGCTTCCTTCGAGCTTCGAAAGTTCGCCTCAGCCCGCCGCTCCGGGGAGCGCTAACGGCCCCCATACGCCCGGCCTCGGCCTCGCAGGGAGCCGCAGCCCCCTCCTTGCAGCCGGCGCCCGGGCGGCCTTGGGGCAAGGTGCGGGGGGGCCTTTTGGTGCTTTGCCTCTCCTACCTAAACGCGTTTGCTTCGACGCCGGGCTGGGCTTTGCGGGGTCAATCCGACTTCCTCAGGAAAGCCACCTGAGGAGGCCCTGGTGGCGGAGCGGACCCCTGCAGGCCCCCCGCCGCAAAGCTCGGCGAGTAAGTGCCGCAGCTCTGGGACGTCGTCTGAAAATTGGTTTAGTGCGTAAGGCAACGGAGGAATTAAGGAAAGTAATTTCTCATGCATCTTACTCGCTTGATAATAATCTTCATATAATCCCGTTTTTCATTTCTCCCATAGTTAGATAAATTCCGGTATTTCAAACTTCAGTTAATCCTATTGGGACTCCTTGTGCATTATAGCAGCACACCGTCTGGGATTTGAGCTGTGTGAGCGACTCCTACACCATCACACACAAAACAACTGAAGTTAATACAGATTAGATAGCTACTTTAGCCTACCCACTAGCATTTGTGGCAGGGTTGGGTTTGAGGGTTTCCTATATTCTAATAGCTGCAAGTCATCTACAAGGTACCAGGACAAAGCCTGACCGTGCTCTGTGCAAAGCAAGACTGGTTTAGCTTCAAGAGCTTGAAGTCATTACCAAGTTAGACAAAGTTGGGAGCAGAGGGGAGCTAACCAAATGCTTGCATTGTAAGTTACGTAAAAATTGAAAGGAAAACCCCAAGAAGGCACAGGAGAGAGACTTGGTCTTGTCCAAACACTTAAACATAAGTAATACAGAGAAACCTATCTTGATTATGTAAAGCTACTCATGCATAAACGTTGGCAGAATCAGGCTCATCGTGAACAAACCATTGTAACGAAGTGAAACTGACTTTTAAATTCAGAGATGAGTCTCCCGAGTATCTCTCACAAACAATATTATGCTTCTCACAACAGGAATTTCTTCATAACCTTCCTTCTTGTTCAATTTTTAATGTTCCGTAGCATAACACATAGCAGAATAGATCCTGCCGGCATAGGAATCGATACCAGCAGACTCAGAGTGCCACCAGTGAAAATCCAGCTTGTCAACAGGGAACTTGGAAAACTTAGCTAGCTGTAAGTCAGTGGCGCAGGGTGCTTCTGTCTCTTGCGCTTCCTTAAGAACTGTCTACTACTCAGGTTTAGTCTGCGGTTACTTTTCAAATGAGAGCAGTCCCAAGCTCTTAGATGTGTTCAGAACCGAGGACAAAGTGTGTAAAATTGATGTCCTATTAGATTTGGAAGGAATTGGCTATGAGAGTGCCTGCTTACTTATTTCAGTAAGGAAACCTTCAATACATATAGCGCTGGACATACAAGGAGCAGTTATCAAAAGTATGGTCCTGAAGTACACTTTTTCTTGGGCCAGGCTTTGTTGTATAGCCCGTCATACAGCAGACCACAGGAAGGAAAAAGGCTGATTTTTAGATTAGTCCTACGTTAAGATGCAAGATGTTACCGGAGGATGCCAGTTCAGAAACCTACCATATGTCAGTATGGAAAAAAGATAAGATAATCAGAGTTTTATCCCCCTCTGAAGTGTTTTAAAATTGATATATAGTCTAAAACTCTCTTTCATCATACAGTCAAAATTTTCAGAGCTTGAAATTACTCTTAAGCATAAAAAATGTCATCTGATGTTCAAAAGTACTGAGCACAAAATGATTTCAAATGTGTTTCAATGCTCCCTACCTCTGAAAATCACATTTCTTTAAGTGCCTAGATATGGATTTAGGGTGTCTAACTGCATCTACTCAGGCTTGAAAATTTTAGCCCACATATACCTGTGCTTCATAATAAATGTATCAGAAGGCTTCAGACAAGCTATAAAAGCATCCTCAAAAAAGCAATGCAGACTTGAGCCATTAGAAGACGAGACACCAACCTGACACAGTACTTGGCTCTATAATTCAACTCATCCTGGTACATGGGAAGTAGCATCTGAAGCCCAGGCTTTAACAGACGACTGTAGTGGCAGGAGAAAAATTAAGATGAAACACCCACTGTGGCAGTTTTTTCCTGTTACTTACTGGTATTTCCCAACATTTTCCACATCAACATGCTTCTTTCTTTAAAATCTCCCTTTCTGCTATCTCCCCGATTCCTATGTATGACCTCCTGTAATCCATCTTATAAATATTAAGTATATCTAAGTTTCCTCATCTGATACTGTTCTGTTCGACTGTCGAGTCAAGTCAGGAGTCTCTTACTTAGCAAAAAAAAGGTGAGGATAAGGAGGTGAGGGAGGGAGCAAACAAGAAATTTAACTGTGACAGACTTAAGACTTCCCAAGGCAATGGCACATGGAGCTATCGGAGAATATCCCTGCTCTGCTAGCCAGATCCAACCTGGCTAGCGAGGTTTACTGTTTCCAGGCCAAGGCCTGGGATCAAAGAGAACATTAAATCATTAACGATCTTCAGGATGAGAAAAAGAAGTAGGATTTAATGGCCTGTCAGCAGCTGGAGTAGGCCCTCTCTGCTGGAGAATCTCTAGCAAGCAATTTGAGTCTCCCAGTGCACAGGGGGAAATAACACGGTTGATAGGAATTTACTAAACTTCCAAGGAAAGGCAAAGGTCTAAGAAAGACGAAATGCAAATCTTTATTGTTATAGACCTTTGCTTAGAGTACGTGTTGATGGATAAAAACGGTTTGTTTTCAAGAAGCAATTTTTGTGTTCTCTTCGCTCAGCGTTCTGTATAGCCGTTTACCAAGGGAGAGGAGTTAATGTACACCAAACGCAATTGGGTCTGTCATGCTGACCTTGTTAGGAAACAGGGCTGTGTCAGCCAGAATAGTTCAATTTAGGCTCAGTATCAAAGGGGGACCAAAAAGGATCTAAAGCACTCTGTCTTCCTGAGCACTGCAACATCTTTGAAGGCACAGCTAGGGTAAAAATCCTGGGCTGCTTGTTCGCAGGACAGTTAGTACGAATGACTGCATAGCATAATTGCATTGTTTCTCCATACTAACCACAATACAGCAACAAATATTGGATTTATACCTGCTTTTTAATTGCAAGGGACTAGGGAATCAAAAATTAAATCCCAACGAAAGCATAAACCATTCCCGTATCAGTGGCTGATCACTCCGGCCCCTTTTAAGGCCACCGTCCTCCTCACGGTGGAACCAACAACCCTGCCTGAAACCTAAGGATGCTTTGACACTGAGCCAAAACCCAAAGCACCAAATGAAAATCAGCAAAAACACATCCTAAGCAGGACTGAACCTGACTTGTACAGCTTCCTGCGTAACAGTGTCACTGTAGATTACTGCACAAAATTGAAGTCTGTGAACTATGTCAGGCTCTTGACAAACAGAACCAGTGACTGTGAACTACAGTTTGGCTCGTGGTGCCTCACACCTTGTTACTTACGCTAATGATGAATGTGTGCAAGAAGTTACCTTGCTAATCTAATCATGATTTATACCCAATATACATGTTGCAATGCAGCTACAGAATGATCGCAAAAGAAAGAAAGAAGATGGTTAACTAGGTTCTGCAAGGGAACTGAAAACCATGCGTTTCTGAACAAATTAAGGTCTTGACTTTACAGGTTGTTCTGCGTGGGCAATCGATTGTGCCAGTGGCTCCAGCGAGGCCTGTGCAGGCCACTGCCAACATAAAACAACTTGCAGGATCAACACCCACCTGAGGAAGAGCTGTATAACTAATATAATGGAGGTGAAACTGAAATTGAGACAAATACCATGCTACGAAAGACCAAAGAAAGCAATGTCAGAGGAAAACATTTCCTCAGTTATCTGAAATGATTGCAGACTTTTCATCAACAGACAATGAGGAAAAACAGTACGGAACTGCTGGAGAAAATGACTGCAGAGATAGTATCGTACTGTGTACCAAATGAGAGATGGGTGGTAGTGCAAATCATAAAAAACCGCAAACCAGAATGAAGTCTTGTGCTGAGTAGTTTGCACCTCCTGCTGAAAGACAGATAGATTTCCTTCCTTTACAGTTTGGCAATATTTATGGTGTTTGTTGTACGAGTAGGGAATGATTGTAACAAAGTGACCCAACTCAAGTGTTTTTCTGTGCATTTGATATATTGTGCAAATATTTATCATCAATGCCAACCTGAACAGTAATTTCACTTCTTGCCCCACTGTCAGGAAGAAGTCAGTTTTAGAAATCCCGGACAAAGCACTATTGCACTATTATTGTTCTCTTTTTCAATAGCAGTTTCTCTGAATTTCATCATTTATAGCTATGCAAAGTTTTGTATAAAACCAAGAAAAAACAAGCAGAGTTCCAAAGGACAGCAAACGTGATTTTATCACTAAAATGACCTTGGAAATATCATATTCATATGGTACAAAATGCTGAACAGCATAAGTCTACTCTACTGTTCAAAACATGATAATGGAGTAACTTTGTTTTAATAGCCTCTATGTCAGGTAGCCTCTCATAAAGCTTGTTTAACAGCTGTATCATGTGCTCTGGCCACTTTGACAATAATGCAGTTGTGTGCCCAGGCCTAATCTGGATCAGATTTGCCAGGCAAGACAGACATACGCAGATCTTGTATTAAAGACTGTGGGGGCTGCAGCCTAAAAAAACCCAAACAAACAAACAAACAAAACCAAAAAAAAAACAAACAAAAAAGAAAACAGAAAAAAGAGAGTTTTAGTTTCATTTTCTGCTCACTTTACACCAACATAAATGACTATACAGCATGCAAGACTTTAAAGAAGCTAGATCATTGATTAAATTATTGGTCCAGTTCCATTAGCACAAACCCTGTAGACCTTAGGGGGGTTCTTACTGACCTTTGCACAGGGCAGAAGCAATAGTTTTTATTAGGTCTACTAGTACGGCATGCCATCTTTCAGGCCAAACGCCCTGTTACTGGATGTTGGACACTTAACCTCTGCCAAAAAATCGCACTGCTCTATTTTTTCTCAGAAGACGAAAATACTTCAATATCTTTCAGCAATACTTATTTGGGACAGAAGGTGAAAGGCCAAGCCAGCAGTTAGTTTACCATCTAAAGCAATAAAGTAATCAGGCAAGCTAAAATGGAAGCGATACATGATTCCCTACTTGCTGACAAGGTTTTGCCATTGCTTTTTTCACGTTCCCTAGGTAGGCTGAATTTCAAGGAAGGCTTGTACACAAACAGACCTGTTTTAAAGTCTTGTGTTGATGTCCACCAGAAAAAAAATCAGCTGTCAAGAAAATTTCTCAAAAAAACCCACCCTTAAAAACCAAAACCCAACCCCATTCCTATGGCTTTAACTGCAGTTTCATGGCACTTTTTATTCCCTCACAACCACCCTCTCAAATTAGAGTTCAGACTTCCAGTTTCATTCTCAGAAGTTAGAACTGTAACCATTCCTTACTTACAAAAAGAATATTATCAGTCTTCTCCCTTTAAAACTCTGCTGAAAACTCAAGAGAATCTGGTTTCGTCCTAAATTTATATCCCATGTTCCCTTTGCCTCACCATTTGGAGACAAAACTGTCCTCTGAGATAGCAATGCCTACTTACCGAACATATATAAGTTATACATGTTCCTTTTTTGGGTTAAGTAAATGTGGCCCATCCACCTTGGTAATGGCTGGTAATTAACGTCTTTTGCCAGGAATTTAGATGTTGCGTCATGATTCTGAGCCCATCACTGTCCCTACATACTGCCACACCTTGTGTGTCACCCTTTCGCCTAAGCTTTTGTCGCCTTCGGCACTTTCCAGTGGGGTCCGGCTCCCACCTTAGATAGATAGAAGAAATCAGTTCGTTTACAGTTCATTAAACAATGCAATTACAATTCATTATGATCTTATTACAGACCATGCTTGATATATGCACAGTATCTACTGATGAAAATAACGCCCAATTCGATAAACGACGAGCGACCTTTTCCTGTCAGGAACTGGAGAGTCCTAATTCTTTCAGTAACTCATAATTGCTTTTATACCATTTTCCACATGCTCCTAAGGGAAATCCCGTAAATTTAATAGTGTCGGTGTTCGTCAGTTCTTGAATTTGCTCTTTTAGGTGTTGATAGTTCTTAACTTTCTCTGCCACTGCATCCGCCAAAGATGTTGATTTACTCTCATATCTAACTGTGATGCCTACCACTAGTGTCTAATCTCCTTTAATGAATACCAGGTCCGGCTTATATAGTTCATTTTGTTCATCTTTCAGCAGCGGTTCCTGGAATACCACCCAGTCCTTCTTGGCCTTATTCGCCAATAATTCATGTAATTGGTTGTGTCTCTTAATCCTTGCATCCTGCACCGCTGGGCAGGGTAATGTGCAAGCAGGTCTCATTTTCCACCGGACAACGTCAGCCCAATTTAATTGAGTTTCTTGTCTGCCCCTTGCTAAAAATTCTTTTATGAGGTAGACGTTCGCTCTTAGCTGCAACGCCGTGATGAGCTTTCTGTGGGGTATGCCTCCATAAAATTCTAGCCAGTTGTTACTGATTTTATCCTTCTCAAAGTTGGGAGTTCCATGGCCCTGGGATACCAGCTTGGTCCAATTCACAAATTCTTGTTTCTGCCAGTTACAGGGTCTCAGAAAGATGAATTTTGAAGCAGGCATCTCTCATTCTGAGACTGGTTCCTCGCCACCTAATTCCTCTGATATCACCATAACCGCCCTTGGGTGCCAAATAGATGGAATTTTATCCTTATCCCCTCCTGCTGTAATCCACAGTCTTTCCAATTCTTTCTCAATGCCTTCCTCTCAAACAACTGCTCTCCTTGTCTCATCCGAAGACCACACAAGTCTGTGTAGTCTTTAGTCCTGTATACTGGGAATAGCAATGCCTACAAAAAGAGTGTCCCTGCCAGTGGCCAGCTGTTCCCAATTTTCTCATTTTCCAAAGGGACGAATTGGCAGAAAGCAGCTGAGTTCACATTTGCATTGCCCTCCACTGGTGTAATTATGTATATCACATTATATTGAAGAAAACTTTCTCTCAAACCATGATAACATTTTTTTTTCCTTTGCATGGTGAAAATTAAAAGGTTTGATGCAATAGAAAACCAAGCCCTTAGAGCTTTCCAGTGCTTGTGGTGGAGCAGTTCACACAGTAGTTCACACCCTCCTTTGAAATAGATTTTGGCTCCATTTGTGGCAGCTGGTTGAAGACAAGCAACATCTAAAATACTGAAAATTCACAAATGCCTGCCAGATTGAAGTAGCAAGATGATAAGATACCTTATCATTGGTAGCTTGATAAAACTATTACATGATCTCCATTCTCATTTAATATGTATTTCCTTTTACAGCTGCATACATATATCCTCTAATGTATACCCTGCAAATTTGTAGCAAGAGGAGTCCAACAAGATACCACACTTGTCTGAAGAAAACTAAACGCTTGGAAACTAAAGAAAATAATTTAAGCTGAAGCTTTAACAGATACTCTCTTCCATATAAAAGTAGGTTTTCAGAGCTTGAAAAAAATGTTCAGAAATAAAGTGTGAATGCAAATAGAAAAATAATTTTTAGAAGTTGCATTTTCTTCCATTTACTGGCCATTCCCTCTTGCACTGGAGGGGGATCTAGGCCTGTGTGACAGATGGAGCTGATCATTGAGGGAGTGCTTTGTGCATTACTGTGCTGAGCAGCAGATTTCTGAAGCAATTTTTGCCTCTAACTTAGACTTAGACAATTTTCCCAGGGCATGGTGCATATGAATAAAGCCTGGGATGGTAAAATTCACAGCTCCTGGGTGGATTTCTGTCACGTATGCGAACAAAACCGTAGAGCTGGGGGCAAACCTGGTGCCCTATGCCATGACACTCCAACACTCTCACGTCCCTGTAGAGTAACCACCGGGGAACTCACTCAGATAAACTAATGTAAAGCTTTCAGCACACATTTTTATCTCACCATCTTTCATCCATGCATCAAAGGGAATGTCATTGACAACAAAAGTAGATTAACCACGTCAAATACCAACTAGCAAAATCAAGGACTCGTAAGATAGAGCCAGTGCTCAAATCAGCACGCAGGCACGGAGGGTTGAATAGCACGTAGCGGGCTGTTGCAGGCATAGCACCTTGAGGGAGACATCTGAAGGAGGGGCTGGCTCACAGCTCCATATGAATACCAAAAGCAGCAGAAGCAGGGAGCTCCCGTCTGCCTGCCACAGAGGTAAGATGCCACCAGTCAGCTAATTGGCAATATCTCGCCTCTTGAAGGGGAAACCTCTTCTTGCGCTTGCTGAGCTTCTGCTGAGCTCCTGCTGTCACACTTTTCCTCTAATTTAAGAAAGAAAAATACAGTTCTGACACCCCTTGTTTGAAAATTTGCTACCCCCTGTTCTAATCAGCTAATGCTTTAAAACACAGCTGCCTTGATTTCAGAGAAGTTTTACTTGTAGGATAACTTTCCATCACCATTTTGTATTAGCTTATTCATGTACCTGTAATGTACCCAGGCCTATGTTGGACGATGATTTTCCTTCTGTTTCCTACACGTCGGCAGACCACATGCAGACTCTCACCCCTGATCTTTTTATACTGGTCACAGCAGGACTTTAAAATGGATATATTTTACTACACAGATGAGCAATCACTTTCAAAACCCTTTGCAGCATTTTCCTACCCACTGTGCTTCAGTTCACGATTTGATGCTATTCAAAAATAGCAGTCTCTTGTCCATGTATGATATTGCAGCCTGTCTTAGGGTAAATGCTTAATCTAAAATCATCACCGTTTTATGGTGTATTCTTTTCCCTGTACTGCAATTTAAAACAGCAATACAAAGAATATTTTGGAGGGCTTGATATATGCCTAGCTGATTCTGTCCCTCACTTCTCATCTCCTGATCTTTGATATATTTTGGATTTTGACCCTGTCTATCCTGTAGAAACTTGTATATAACATGAATTGACTAGCTAAAAGCTAATGATGTTCACTGCTTAAAGTGGGCTGTACATTCTGCTGGCCGAGGTCTGTTTCCTCCACTGTGTTCGGAAAAAGTATCTGCCTTGCATTGTATAGTAAATTAAATAAAGGGAAATAATTTTTTATTTACATGGTATTGTGGTGGTACATGGTGACTGGTGGTGAGGACAGTGGGGTTTAGTTCCAGCTTTGTCACTGACCTGTTGCATAATTTTGAGAGTTTCACTTAATTTGTATGGCTCTGACCCACTTGTAAAATAGCTATAATCTCCCTCACTGACCTCACAAAGTACTGTTAGATTTGGGCCCTGGCTATAACTGGCCTTTCAGCACTTGTGTGCCATTCAGGGCGCAAAAAAGAATTTTGCCCTGTGCCTGATTTTGACCGAGAAAAATTAATTCATTTGGGGGAAGTGTCGGGGGAAAGTCTTTCCTTTGTATGCGATAGGGCAGTAGATTGTCTCAAAGAGCTTGGGAGAAAGTGGAATCATATGAAATTGTTGGCCTAAAAAGGGTCACAAAGCTTAGGAAGGAACCATATTTTCTTTGAGTCTTTCTTGGACTATTGCCTGCTTCACTCTCCATGTCTAGGACAGACTGGCCTTTAATTATTGAGGTGTTTAGTACAAGTTAAAATCCTCCACCAACAGACTCTACACAAGAGTAAAGTATTATTATTATTCATTTTAAGAGGAACATATTTCAAATAATTTAAGTTGTGTGTCAGGTCATATGAGAAGTCAAGCCCATTTTTGTCAGGAATTAATATCTATCAGCTTCTCTGGTTAGCAGTAGATTGGTTTCAAGAACTATCCCTTGCTCCTTCCTGAGTTTTATCTAGGTCATCTTGATACATGCAAATTAAATTCCACTGAATTTAACAGAGTTACTCTCCTGAAGCTTTAGGACCTCTTTCTGCAGCTCAACAGTAAGAATATTTAGCTCTATGCTTTATGTATTTGTCTGCCAACATTCTAATATCTTGCTGCTACCATGAAAAATAAAGGATTCTGTGTCCTGGAGCAGAACCGTGTAGAGCAGATAGCTATATAGATACAGCGCATCTAGTTAGAGAGAAACATTTTTTTCTTGTTCATTCTCAAAAAAATATCTGTTTTGTAGGTATGTAACAGTAACTCCAGAGTGTGTTAATTTGCTTGGTTGACTGCCGATAGATAGATGTCTTCAGAGTAAATACTATTTCAGCTATTTCAGGATTAATTAACCTATGTGACTGCCACTATTTGTGTAAACATTACTTAATAAAAAGTAACTTAGTTCCACATTCAAAGTATAAATCCATTACAATATAAAGTCTGCATTCATGCATGGTTTTTTTTGTCTCTCTTACTAGTTAACTAATACTAATTGCTAAGTAGGAGTTAACTTTAGAGTTATAAAAACACACACTCCTGGAAAAATATTTTAGCAAGTGAAGTTGGTGTTCATATGTAAAATAACCCTCTAACCACTTTCTCCCTGTTATTTTTAGGGACAAAGTGAGATCAACTGGTATACATATATTTTGCTTGTACATCAAGCAAGAAAAGAAATACAAGATACAGCTTCTTATAGAAGTATTAAGTTATCTACATTTCATACATTGGGTCAGAGTCTGCTTACTTTTTTTTTCCTGTGACAAATTCAGAGAAATTCTGCTGGATCCAGCTGAACTGTTCTGAAACTACAGTATCTGACTAAGAACAGGGTTCGTCTGGTTGATGAGAGATGTGTATGTAACTGCCTGCCAACCAATCACAGGTAGGACTTGCACCTTTAGCATTTCTTGCGAAAATTACACAGCAGAACCTCAGGAACATGAACCGAGTAGCCTAACTCTGTGGTTAGGCTGGGGAGGGAGTAAGAGATGAGCTGAGAAGGGAGGATGGGGGTGGACAGCAAGTCAGAGGCAATGCTGTGGATGCACTCCATCGCTTCTCCACCCTCAGGCTGGTGCGACAACATGCGTTGTGGCTACCTTGTCTTTTCTCTAGCGTTACTCAGCAGCCACCGTTAGAGGATTTGATGTTGCTAGGATGTTGGGGACAAGGGAGGAGAAAAATCTGTGGCATGTATGGCACAGGGGCTGTTTTGTGGAGAGACAATAATGCCTCAAATCAACCTGAAAACATTTTGTGGGGAACGAAAGGTGAGAGTAGGAGAGGTGAAGCAAATGCTGGCTTCCACAAGGTTATTGTCCAGCAACCTTTGCTTGGGGGACATTTCCTTCTGCTCTGGAAGCAAATTCAGGTTCTCATAGAAATGATCTATTCCTACTGCAATGTATATTGAGGCAAATACTGATTTTCTTTAGGATTTCCCAAAAATCTCATTCCAGAACATACATATATTTTACCTTTCCTGCCTTTTGTGTCCAAATAGTGGTCTGCCTGAGGAGGTTGCTTGCAATTTACTTTAAATGAGGAAAGAAAAAAAAATGGAGAAGAAACAATAGCAAAGAAAAAAACTATGTAGGAACTATGGAATTCTGTGTTTGTATATTATATTTTTGGAGACAAATTCTCCTTTAGGTGGAAATAATCCCTCCAGAGGAGGAGTTTTTCCCAAAGATTTATTGGATGTAAGAAATAATGGGTGCAAATTAAACAGAGTCCTTGAGTCGGAGCTGGTTCACCTCTGCCATGCTCAGAGGACACGCACAATGAGCTCCAACTTGCCTGCAAAAGACAGGATGAACATATGTTCCCTGTGGCTTGAAGAACAAAATTATCCTGCATGTGAAACTGGCTAGGGAGAAAACATATATACTGGATAATGTTTATATCGCAACACTGCTTCTAAGTTAGCCATTCATTTTCCTCTCATTAATGAGGGCAGGGGTTAAACCATGGAGAATGAACAAGCATTTCACAGTTAGAGGTCAGAGTAGGATGGCGGTGTACAAGGAAAATGCCAGTGAAATTGCTACTAGTCTCCAAGAGCTTGATTCTATCAAGTGCTTTCACTAGCGCTTTGCTTTCTGAAGAAACTGCTGAGTGCCATCTCTCTTGATTACGCCTGCAGAAATGGATTTCTTTTCATACTCATTTTCATATTAAATCTTAGAAAGCAAGGGGAGCTGAAGTGTAAGACAACAGATTTCACGAAGGAAGGTAGAAGTATGTCAGGGCTTCTTGCCATTCAGTGTTCAGGTGTTTATTTTTCTTGCACATCGAAACTTTTCTTTGTACAACTGACATTAATGTTATTTTCCTTGTGACAAAACTTCTTATAAACAAAGAAGATGGAAGATTAAAACAATGACTATAGTCTTATCAAGGAATTCCTCCCTCAGACTATAGGCTGATAGTGACTGTGCTGTTACACTTTGTATAAAATGTAATAGGATGCTTTAAATCTCCAAGTACAATGTCTGTAAATATGTTTGTTGGAAAAGAGAACACAAAAAGCTATCATAATATGAAATACTATCAAAACAGTGTAGTGTTGATTTAGATACCAAGTTTATGCATTTCAGCACAGATGCAATCTACCTGATTGGCACTGAGGCATTTATTCCCCTTACTTTAGGATTTCTAGAAGAAAAGGTGTATAGAAGAGTAGTAAACAAATGTGTTGTTTGGAAATGGTACTCAGATAAATCCACGTGCCACTACAGTGCTGTTAACAAAGCTAATAATATAATAACAAAAAGGTTAAAATGTCAGGAAATATGTCAAAATGTTTCTTTAAAATGAAACCTGTAGTTGCTGATCTAGCAGTTTTCTCACCTGACATTTTATTTATGCCATTTTCCAGTCTGTGAGATCAGGTAGTATGCATATGGAGAATATTTCTTGTGTTCTGTGGTGCAATACGTACAGGCAATCGAATCTCTATATGTACATTTAATAAAATAAGAAATACATTTCTGAAGTTCCTTTATTTACTGATCAGGCAAAACTCCTAAAATCAAAAGAAAAACAAACCATCTCCAGACAAAGTAGTAGTCTGAAATCTCTGATATGCAGTGTTAAAGCAAGACCGGCCTGGAAAGAAAGACTTTTTTTTTTTATTTTAAATTAGGATGGTGGATTTAGGAAAAAAAAAAAAAAAAGTCATCTCTTGCACCTGGTGGCTGCACTGAAACATATATTTTAGTTATATTTCTGGATGTTCAGAAATATTGGCAGGGATTTAAAATACCCATAACTGAGGAGAAGTGCTGCCTTTGATGATGGCCCAATTTTGGCCCATATAAAATGCCAGCATAATGGCTGTAGAAAATATCTATAATTCCTTTCAAAAATCTGAAAAAAACATGAAACCTGTCTTGGTTTCCCTGCATCACTGTGTAATGCAAGTCTATCAAAATGTTCAGCCTGGGCATATTTATTGCTTCACATTCAAGCATGCAGAATTTACCATTTTAAGACAAAATGCAATTATTATATACGCCACTTCAAGTGTTCTTATTTTCTTCTCATTGGATTTTCAAACAAAATCCAAAGCGAAGCTCAGAGAGCTATGAGCTGAGAGAGAAAGCGACTGATCTTCTGTTCTCCATGAAGGAGGAACACAGCAGCTTGTTCAGCTTCAGTGTGAGCTGTAATGTAGCGTGGCGTGTCCCTCCCTTCTATATGCTTTCCCAGCCATTAGTTGCCATAAACAACATTGTAATGTCATGTTGCAAGCACGCTAATCATGTCTCACATTTGGATGATAGCGTAAACAGCATAAATGTCTGTTATTGCCATAATAACAGTTTCCGTGTAGGAGCCAAGACAAGGAAGAATAAGGACTGAAGAAAATAAGGCTGTTATACAGAGATCATTCTAGTTAACAGATGAAGATCCACCTCCAAGAAGCTGCTTTTCCCTTCTTAACAACCTAGTCAAACCTTCACTGCCTCTTGTTGAGGGGTATTTCTACAGCACCATTTTTCATTCTGCTCTAAATCGATGATTTTATTGATTTATCTGGCTTTTTGATGTGACTGTTGTTTATTAGAACAGTGAAGAGATACAGGAGTAGGCAGAAGAATCAAGAAGAGGGGAGGTGAGAGGAAATGTGTAAAAAAGAAAGCATTTTATGGAAAAGGTCCATGGAATAATAAACTATTAAAAACTTCCCTGGGGTATTATCTTTATACATACTGTACAGTTTAAGAGAATTCTCGTGTATAACAGAAGTCAAAAATCTCATAGAAATAGCATGACTTTTTAGTGGGAATAACTGTTTTGTTAGAGCAATTTCTAGCACGTTGTATTTCATCTCTTTAGAAATGAAGCTATTTTTCAGTAATGAAGAAATAAAACTGAGAAAAATATAGAGTCAACCATCTTGAAGTATATACCCATTAAAGGTGCTAAGCAGACCGGTGCTAAGCAGACCATTTTTAGTTGATTATTGTCACTTTAACAGTGTAAAACTTTTTAGTGCATTTTGTTTGATTTGAGCTACCATTACCTATTATGAATATAAAAAAAACCAGACATATAACTACATGCAGTTGTGCAGTCAAGGAAAAATGCGAGTCAACAGTGAGGCTTCCTCTAATTTGGCAAAATAGAAATTACCCCCTTCTGCCTGCCTTGCCACAAAAGACCAGATTTCAAGTAGAGACAACACTTCATTTTACCACTACCTCACTGACAATAATTTGAAGAGGTAGCCATACCTCTAAAAAATAAATATATTTTTGCCTCTTTACCATAAAAACTTGGCAAATTGGTTTCCTGTAACATCTCTGTTCCTTCCTGGTCCCATCCAAATAAACAAGGTGAGTTCGCTATGGAGTATTCCTTTTATTTGCTCTTCAGCTAAACACATACCAGTATGTTGTAACTTGATCGTGCCTAACCAAAGCCACATAAATGACTACATAAAGACCAGTTTGCTCAACCTTTTCTTTGGAGATGAGATCATAGCCCAGGGAGGCAATTTTTGCCATCCTTTGCCCTGCTGAGTAGTGCTTCACCTTGCTCATCCTCCCCTGGCCGTGCAGGGGATCGGGGAACCGTACAGGGGAGCAGTGACCAGGAGCAGCAGCGGCAGGACACAGCTCTGCCCTGCGACTTCCCAAGGGGTCCCAAGAAGAAGGGAGAGGAGCGCTGTGGAAGGTGGAGCCTGGGAAGGAACGGTGTCTGACAGGAATGCTTTCTTTCCTACAAAACACTCTTTTCCAGCCAGGTCAGCTGTTTTGTCTGGAGCAATGCTTGCAAGCTGAGGGTCACAGTCTCTCTACTCTCTGCTGAAGGGGGGCGGCCCTACGGAGCGAGTCCTCCACACACACTTCCAGCCAAATCCGGACTCCTCATTTAGGTAATCCTTGCAAGATTTCCCATAACATAGGCATATATATTGTCCCTGATGGATGGCTCTGCAACCCAGTGCTAGATGGGTAGGTGCAAATGGATACAGAGTTTTAGTAATGTGTTAATAAAACCCCCAATTAAGATCAAAATACCTTCCACAAGGCTAACATAAAAAGTGATGTGTTGAGTTAAATTACACTAAGGAATAAATGGCAAATGCCTGCTCGTATCTGTAAGTGGGGCTTTCATGAATAATCCAGCATGCTTGCTAATGATAACGAAAGTGCCCGTGTCTTATATATTAGAATTACTTCCCTCTCAGTCTCTGCAGGCTAAAAGCTTTGCCTATTGTTGCACACCATGCTAGGATGAAGAGCTGCTAAGGCAAAGTTTGATTTTTATGTTGATATTCTACTGCAGCTAGAGGTGAGTTCTTAGTATTTGCTTTCCCACAAGCCTACAAAAAATGGTACTGCACACCTATGTCATAGTAAACAAGATGGTTTATATTTCTCAGCTAATGGATGCCTTTTAACAACATATCTGTAAAAATTAAAACCAGCCAGAAATCTGTAAAAAGCAACTCTACTGGTTGCATCTATGGTGCTAGCCTGGTGGAGTCATTAAAAGGGGAGGCCTGGCTTTAAATGCAGAAGTCAGCTGATGCACCACATGTAGTACCACACTAATTTTAAAATTTGCATCAGGAAGAGTGAGGTCAAATACAGAACTGGTGGAGAATAATCAACTGTTTTTATAGAAAAATTATACTGACAGGAGTAACTCCCCACCCAAATCACAAAAGTGAAAGCAGTGCGGCAGTGGGAACAGATTACTGGTTAGTCAGTTTATTAGGGCTTCTAGAATTTGTAGCTTACCCAAGAGACATTTTAGTTACAGGCTAATCAACTGGAAAAGATATTTGAAGATAAAGGATATCCTAGTTGATATAGTTCACAAAGCATTAGTGACGCCTCATGAGTCTGATGGACAACAAATTATTGTTGAAACAGCTCAAATCTAAAGAACATTTTTCTGTGTCATTTGTTTCAACTTGTTCTTCTTTGTCACCTAAAATCAAAAAATAGTTCTGCAGCATGCATTTATGGGCTGCATCAGTGACAAGTTTCTTCTCCCACCGTTTCTCTCATACTTTTTTCCTGTCTGAAATAAAATGGGCAGGGACTACCTTTTTTGAACAACTGCAGATGTAAACTGGAACAGCCTGCTGCTCACTACTCTAAGACCGTTTTACATTGCTCTGGCAGCATAAAAGACACTTAAATGGATGCAAAAGGGTAACTTACACTCCCTTTAGTTCCCCTGTTATATTGCCAGTGATGTACAAAGCAGCTTCAGAGTAACCAACAATCCAGACCTAAATGTTAACTGTTATGGTTTTATTGCGTGCATGGTATCGCTACGAATCTGTAACTTGGGATATTTGGCCCTGTTGCCGGGACATAGGAAGCTTTACAAATTACAGCACAGTCTCTACAGTATTACCCGTATCTATTGCACTCATGTGGGGTCAAAGTATGCAGAAACTTTGCACGTTTAGCAAATTGCATCTAAGCATTTTAATTCAGTATCAGTCTGTCAGACAACTCTCCAGGACACCAGATGAGATGCCAGGGTTTATTTGCATTGTTTGCTAGACATGGATTTCTCTGTGAACTGCTGTTGATATATATTTTAGCCAGAGGAGCTTCACAAAGACTTTTGAGATGGATACTGTTCTCGGTATAGGTTTGCCTTGAACCTCCAAACATAGCATGGCCTGCAGCTAGAAATTGCTTTGCCCTGCTACTGATGTAATGTTACAGAAGAACAGAAGCACACCATACAGTATTGTACAAAAGATCCAGTTAAGCTAGTATTCTGTTTTGACCAATGGTCAAATGCAGATGCCTGAGGAACAGGATGAACACACGTGGTTCTCCCCTGAGTCTCTCCCACCCTTCAACCTTTTGCAGCTCAGGGGATTCCTGAATCAGATTTGGTTTCTGGGCACTGAGCATCCCTCCACAGATTTCCTTTACAGAACTTCATGCCACCTTCACCCAAATGCCTGTAAACTGTCCGCGTTCACAACATCCTGTGGCAAGGAGTTCCTCAGGCCTGTTACTGATTGGATGAAAACCATCTCTTTTATTTTGAATTGGGCTTCTGTTAGCTCTGTTTGATGTCTTTCTGGTCTCGTAACAGAAGAAGCTGTGAGCAAGCGATCGCTATCTGCTCTGTCATGTCACTCATTGGTTTACATCCCTCAGGCATCTATTTTTGCAGTCTGAAGGATTCCCATCTATTTAATCCTGCCTTCAACTGGAGTTGTTCCAATAACTTTGACAAGCCTGTTGCTGTTTTCTGAACCTTTCCAGTTCTCTTACATCCTTTTAAATGCAGGGACCAGAACAGCATCCGGTATTCAAAAGATGGGAAATGGTTCTCTGTTATGTTCTCTGTTCTTTTTCTCACAATTTCTAATGCTAGATTACATTTTTTTTGACTGTGGTTGGGCACTGACAAGAAATTTTCATAAAACTGTCTATTACAAACTCAAGATGTCATTCTCTAGTGTCACTAGTAAATGCAGAGTTTGTGTAACCTTAGGGGTTTTTTTCCCTTTCACACTTGAGTTACATCGAATTTCAATTGCCATTGTGTTATTATTAAGATCATGGGATCTTTCGCCAATATTTCTTAACTGGACTTTTTTACTCCCACGCATCATTTAGTATTATCAGCAAAGTTTTTCATCTCACTGCTCATCACCTTCCCCAGACTGTTTATGAATATATTGCACAGCATAGGTCCTAGCACTGATCCTGCAGAACTCTCCACTAGCTCTCTGCACTGCCAAATTATTCACTTACTCCTCTCCTCTGATAACAGTCATTTAACAATTTTTTATCCACACAAAGATCTTTCCATTTATGCCATTGTTGCAAGGTTTCATTAAGGGACTTTATATCTAACCCAAAATCTTCTGGAAATCCATGTGGCCTACATCAACTCAATCACCCTAAACTGAATGTTTAGACAACTCCAAGAGGCTTGTGAGACATGGCTTCTCCTTACAAGGGGGATTCAGCACCTCACCAGGGTACTATATTTCTCCACCATTTCTCTCATAGCTCCTCACTAGTCACTAGTTCCTCAAAGCTAATCTGGAACATTTTAATTTTTCCCATTACAGATACAACGGAATGGCTACATTTGAATTATTAGTCTTTTATTGCCTATTTCTTTTGTAAGCCTCCTCTGCTGTAATGGTAGGTTATTCAGACGTACCTACAGCATTAGAGCACTTTGAATATCATGTCATAGCAGTTGTCTGTTGTTCACATTGGGCTGAATTCAACACCATTGAAGTAAAGGTGATCTTAGCCGCTTGGCTTGATATAACAAGGACCAAATCAATTCTTGCCTCATATTATCACAAAGACCGAGTTCTCTTCATATGTGTTTTCCCAGATCATAATTTTTATCGCTTTGTGCAACTACTAGTGGATTCATTCAATCTGAATGGAAAACAGCCTTAATTTAAGATGTGCTTAACTTATTCACTCCTGGTGTTTTATCTCCTGTAGTCCTGATGCATGACCTCATTCATTTGAAACCCAGTCCCGCCACATCTATACCTATTCCACTGTTCTCTGCTCCACCGCTTAAATCAGCATGTGCTGCAAGCCTGACTCTCTGTTCTGATGTTTGCAGTCTTCTGATTCTAGGGTGCCTGTGTTTATATTACAACAGGTATTTCTTCTGTGCCTGCATGGACCCAATGTTTGTAAATTCCCAAACCAGAGCCTGGAATGACTACTCTCATTTTTAGCAGGTTTATTTCCTTTCTTTTTAATTTCCCAGTGACAGGTATCTCCATAATTAGGAAATTAGCTTTCTCTCTGAGAAATAGGTAAATGGTATTTCTTTGAATTCACAAGACAGAAGTCTAAGGTTTTACACAGAATCTGCTCATGCCCCTCAAAAGAATGTGAGTAACAGTGCGCAGACATGGAAAGCTATTGCTCTGTGCACCACCTCAAGGCAAGCTATTCCCACAATTATCTTGCTGTTTTCTCATTAATCAATGGTAGGCTTTGTGAAAGGCCAGGAATGCATTTGGAAAAAGAAAGCTGCGTAGAAACGGAGAGGACCAGAAAAGCTCGTAAGATCAAATGTCCTTTACCCTTCCTGTGGTGCTCCCTGGAGGCAAGAAAACCCCTTTCTTAGAGGTCTCCAAGGCCAGCTGTGGTGGCAGGCACTTGAACAAGGATCCCTGAGGTGATGCAATGCCTTCAACACGCTCCCCTTTTGGCCTGTGCTCTCACCCTGCTCCCCAGCCTCCGCCACTGGTTTTGAGTGAAAACACAACTTCAGTCATTTGCTTCTTAGGTGAACGACACAAACTCTTTTTCTGCGTGTTACAATTTGGAAAACAACAAAAAACAATGCAAAGGAGCAATCTAGAGATTTCCTACCCATAAAAGTTTCTTTTCCCATTCTGCCATGGGAAGGAGTGATTTAGTCCATGGACAGCAGAGGAGGGAAGGACTTCAGAAAGATCTTGTCAGTGGCCCAGCTCAGTTCCCGCTGAAAGAGCTGAGTCTGCTGAGTCTACTGGAATCAGCCAGCTGATAAGCACTTTTGAAAATGCCACCCTTTGCACCTTTTTCTCAGACAGACAGTGGTGGAGCTGGGCATAAAATTTCTGAAATTTCCTTTCCCTGGAGGAAAGTCAGCAAGCCCTGTCTCTCAAATTGCATTGAGGGACAGCTCTCTTCTCCTTTTCTCATTACCATACCCTGATTAGAATTCAGTGTAAAGATTAGTGACAGCAGGACTGGTTCTGGCTGGACATTTTTAGGCCACAAATACGCTGTTAGATAATCAGATGATTTAGTCTTTTTCATAAAGATGCATTTCTCTATCATAAGAAGATACAGGGTTTGTTTGCTACAGGAAGTTATTGTTATACTTTAATAATAGAAGTCTGGGTTGTTTATTCAGAGTCAAGGTTTTTATGACTCCTGAGCCAGTGATGCCCAGTAATTAGATCTGTAGCTTTTGGCTCCTTATTATTCAGTGCTGCTGTATTAGAAGGATTACATTTATATATTGGTGAGCCAAAGAAGATTTTTCTTTTATGAATACTGAACTTCTGAGAGGTTTTTTGAATTAATAACAGTGGAATTAATGCTTTGAAGGCATTTTTATTAAAATGGTGATCTCGGTGGACACTATGCAGTAGCGCTGGTTGAAAAGTAGGACATAAGTTGGAGAGGAAATTCAAGATTTTTTTACATTTGTTTTAATCACAAGTCAAGGCAAAATGTCAAAAAGCTCCCAATTTTTCATGAACCAACTTATTATAAAATACCTAGAGCTGTTGAGGCTCAAACTTCTTTCTAAGGGCGCAAAAGAGTAAATGGTAAATTTGAAGGAAATCCTTTTGTGGTTTCCACAGCAAAATGTTTTCATAAAGCACCTTAAAGAATGTGATGAGGTTGATGTATTCTCCTGAAGTGTTTTAATTCGCTTCAGTCAGCTCTTCCCAATGGAAAACTCTTTGGCTGAAAAACTTCTGAGCAGTTGTATTGTGCAGTGAAACTATGGCTCACCATTGCAAAGACATGCCAAATTCAGAAAGGTTTTGCCCGAGATGTGCTTCTGCCAACCTGTGCAGCATTACCATCGTGCCACGATCCCACAGGGCTGAGCCTCCACTCAACCAGGCACCTCTCTGCAGAAGACAAAGATGGCCCCATCCCAAGCAGCGTGCAGTTTAGATGCTGTCAGTCTCAGTACATAGAAAACAAACCGCAGCACAGAGCCAGCACACATAAAGGCGGGAAGTCTGCAGCAGAGCGCAGACGTGAAACTGTGCTTGCTCTCAGGTCAGTGCCTTGATCAAAGGACTGTTCTTCCACCTTTGATTTGCTTTCAAGTCACATGGCTCGGAGTTTCTGTTGATCTTCAATTTTGGACAAAGCTCCCCTCATTTTTAACTGCGAGTCTATCAGAAACACTTATTTCCCTAGAGCTTGCTTTGGCTTATTTCTCCTAGAGCACTGGAAACTGCCATTCACTTTCTGAGGTTAGTGAAGAATTATAAAATGGTCTGGATTCCCTTAACTGCTTGAGTCTTTCCCCACAGCAGATGATCAGAGAGCTTCTAATGGGGATCTAAACCACAGTGCCCAGAGATATTGTTACGGACACATTATACACCTTTGATTTACAGAAAGTTTTGACAATGGATCACACTATGTAAAGAATATTCTGTTCATTTTTCCTTAAAAGTTTTGCTACTGCATGCAGAGTCCAAGTGCTTAATAACCGTTTTAATCGGGTGCAACAGTGCTCCTCTAGGTCAATATTCTTGATAATGCTGAACTGAGAGATACATCTTCCTTCTAGAAATATTACTACTGTTCCATTTTTTTTCAGATGTTGTGATCCTATTTGTTACAGAGAGTGTGCATTCTTGGGCAAAAGAGATTTCCCTACGGGCAGGATAACAGCTAAATGAAATGTAAATGCAGGGATTGCATTAAGATGTCATACAGCTCAATACTATAAATATTTTAAGTCACTCAACATTCTGTGTTATGATGTACGTGTGAGTGAAACTGACCCAAATTTACACTGTTTTAATGCAGAATTATGTGATGCAGGTGCTTAACAAATACCATACCATTCCGATACATGCACAATACCCAGAGAGAGAACATTATTTTGGGATAGCATTTCTAAACCAAATGGCAAGTATGTACATTTCCTCTGCATCCTCCAAGTACAGAAATAAGGAAACTGTTGCCACTTACTAGTCTTGCTATCTAATGGTACATCCTTGGCCATAGCTTTTGCATTAACTTAAGAGATAGTATTAGTGTTTTTGTTTGAAAATAATGGGGAAATAAGCTGAGTATTGCAGCCAGAACTAGCCAGGGACCCCTTAAAATCTAGTAGAAAAGATATTAGCAAGGATGTCCAAGTGAGAGAATAGTGTCTAAAAACTCCTCTTCTTGGTTGCTTACACATTTAAATCCACAGACCATGCCCCAGATCTGCTGGGCCTAGAGCCTCTGTGTTCATTCACGCCTAGCGAGGACAATCAGCAAATCACACTTTCTACAGTTATTGAGGAGAGAACAGGGGATGCTGATTTCTGCTCCTCCATCTCACAGCTTTTCTTCTCATCAGTGGTTATGCTCAGAAAAAATCCCCAGAATGTAACCTTCCCGTGTTGTTAGAAACAACCTTATGTACCATGTATTGTGCAACAAAATGTTTGAATATCCATGACGTTTCCATGTATTATTTAGGGCTTTTTTTTTTTTTTTCCTGATTAAATTTTCATCTCTAAGACCCTGATTTCTTTTTGCTGGATTCATGTATTTCAAAACCCCCAGTTGTTTTAAACAAAGCTACAGATAAGTTGTCCTTTTAAAAATATAGAACATATATAATATGAAACAGTCCACTTTTCATGTTTCCCAGGGCTAAAGGCTTTTTTTACAACTACTTAACCTCTTCTCCTGATTTATATAAAAGTTTATATGCCACTATCTAATTCCATGGCAATTTATTTTTCCTTCTATACGGGAGTAAAGTAGTAATCTTTTTCTTTTCTTTTCTTTTCTTTTTTTTTTTTTTTTAAATTGAATAACAAATCTGTGTTTCCACACTAAGAAGTGAATAATCTGGCTGATTGAAAGGGCTCAAAATTATTCCTTAGGAAATTCTGCATACCTCTTTTTTTTTTTTTTTTAAAGAAACGTCCCTTTTCTACAAAATGGTCCCTCCAGATTAAAGTAGTATTGCTGCAGTGGTTTTGGACATTGATTTACAATAGAGCTGTATATTGTTTGAAAGAAGGAGGTCTAGAGGGCAGTACTCCGAACAAAGCTGCTGTGGCTTTTGTAAAGTCAATAACACATTGCAAAAAGCCCTGTGCTACAGAACGGCTCGAGTTCCCCCATGGGAAACCTGGTGCCCTTCAATCTTGTGCCTCAATGTACCTGATATTTGAACTTCTCTCGCCACACTGGAATCACGAAGGCGGTTTAAGCCAACACTTATTACCTTGAAGTTGATTAGTGAGGAGCACGTAGGGACAGTCAGCTGCCACGGCCGAGCCACGGGAAACCGATCACTCCGAATCATCTCTCCATGGCCCGGGTAGTCAAGCCTGTGGAAGAAGGATGCTGGGGGGGTTGATGTTCTGCACAGGATTTGCCTCCCACTCCCTTCAACACACCCTCCCATTTCCCTTGTAATCCCCACACCAGATTACATCCGGAAATAGCAAATCTAAATCTACTCATTGTACAAGTAGACCTTAAACCAGATCATTCCTCCTGCTCACAGAAACCTGCACCCGCGCACCAAGGAGGGGAGATGGTGGAGCTGTGGCGTGGACACCCCTTCCCCATCCACCCCTGCCTTCCTCTTGGCTTCTGCACACGGCAGCGTTCCCCACCGCTTTGGTACGCTCCAGTGTCCTCATCACATTAGGAGAATATAAATGACTTCGGAGAGGAATTTAGGTGGAACAAAGGATTTCCACCAACCTAGCGAAGGGAACAGAGAGAGGAGAAGTTTTGCTTGTTCTGTGCTATGCCTTTACACAAAACCTGGAGGCGGTCAGCAGCCAGGGAGAAGCAAGCCCAGCAGCTTGTCCAGCAGCTACCTCTGTCTTTAACTTCCCATCTCTTCCTCTGTGCTGCTGTTTATGAAATTGTAATGATAGTAGTAAAACAAATGCAAATAAATAATGGATGGATGAATACATCTTGGGATGAATAAATTATGGGAGGCACACTGACTTTCAAGAGTAAGAGTTCTTGCAGTTCATGCTTGAGGAGGGGCTGTCACGGGGGGTTCTCCCGGATCAGCTGGCACTCGCACCGTGGTGCCGCAGGCCCCGGGAGCAGGGTCTGCCAGGAGGGAGCAGCCCCTCTGCACAGGCAGGGGCAGGGGCAAAGGCAGCAGCAGAGGCCAGCTGCTGGAGTACGTGGCAGGCAGGGCGGTGTGAGAGGCGGTCTCCTGCAGCTAGGGCCCTCATGGGAGGTAGGACTCCTGACTGGAGGAAAATACGCATTTCAAGGTGGAAAAAAAAAACAACCCCAAACTAGTAGCCCAGATTAGTCCAAAGTACGTCTTCATTTGCTGCTGGCAGCCAGGGGGAGGTCAGCAAGACATCTGAAATCAGTATCTTCCCAGGCTCCCCAGTAGCCGTTCTGCCAACCATATGCCAAGCCCTGCAAATGAATTGCTTCACTCTCCCTTTTTCTCTATGGGGTTTTCCACCTCCTTCCTTGTAGCTGAAGGAGAAAAACGAAGATTTCCTGCTAATGTAAAGTGTTACAGCTCTGCGGGCTTCAGTTTTTTCCCAGCAGAGGATCAGATGTTGATACAGCAATGCCAGAGAAGCAGGATCAGATTTATTCCCTATTCAGAGATGGCAGAAACTGCTGGAGAGTCTCTGATAAGAGAGTTGAATGAAGCTCAGGCCTCAAAATGCTCTGGACCATCTTTTTTTGCCCCAAAATGGAAATGACTCTTAACCAGTTTCTGAGTCAAACTGCAATCAGATTTGAACCAGAACAACTTCAGTCACAGCTGTACCTTTACCAGGAGGAACTGCAACAGTAACTGGTCCAACTCCCTGCCGGTGGCGGAAAGTCCAGCGAGGAGCTGTGTGCCGGTGGGGATGGGTAGCGACGCAGACAGCAGGTAGCAGACTGCTATGGCAGCCTGGTGTCCAGGGCGCACCAGGTTCAGCCTGGAGGGACATAAAACTCAGGGACTTTCTGGAGACACACCACAGGTATCTCTGATGCCGAGATACAGCACCACCTCCCATTGCCGGCAGCAGCAGAACCATCCTGTTGTTTAGGGAAGATGTTATATGCCCTCATCCTTGTCAAGTATGTATCCAGCATATACCAAAAGATTGAAAAAATTGCTATCCGTGGAGACCCAAGCCAAAAGATGGACCTTTGAGCTCTAAGCACAGTCTAAATGAGTCAGTGGTGGACGAAATCAGGTTGAGCACACAGGCAGATGTCCCCTTTCACTGCAGTCCAGAAGCACGACTCTGTCAGCACTTGCTGGTCTTCAGGTGGGACCAGCAAAATATTGCCTCATCCCTTATTGTACCAGTCTTTTGCTGAAATCCCCCTAGCTGCTCTGAAGGAAATACATTTCACAGTTATCCAACATACTATCAATTTTTTTCCTTTTTACTAATTTTTTACTAAAAGTTTGGAAGCACCTTAACAAAACAAGCTTGTCTGCCTATGCTCCCTTCAACAAGAAAAATTCTATTCCAATTCAAATTACTATACGTACTAAAATATATACTAACTTTTAATTGTAGATACTTCTGTTAATGGTCTAGTTGTATAGAATGCATATGCACATGCCATCTAAGTACATACTATATATAATAGAGTATATTATATATAGCAGATCTTCTAGTATGTTATAGTATACTATATATACTCTGTCTATATATAGTATGTACTATATATAACATGTATAACTATATATCATATATATTTGACATTATTACTTAGAATTAAATTTTATGTAAATATAATACTTTGAAATTATTTGTATATCGTGTATGTACTGTTGAGATAATTCACTGTTTATATTGATAGAAATATTTGGCAAAGCATAAACATGGAATGTTGTTCTTTCTGCAGAATCATAAAAGAATCATTGATCTTTCAAGGCAGATCTATCATAACAGTCACAGAAATCTCTCTCTAAAGCATCCAATACAAGATACAATAAAACAATCCAAATGCAGTGAAGCTGGAATATTAAATAAGATATTAAATTTACAGTGAAGGAACTCAACCTAAAAATGTTGACAATATTGCTGTCATGAAAAAGAAGTTTTAGCCAAAATGTAATTACTACAATAAGGCACAGAGGCAAGACTGTATTTCAAGAAAATGTGTTACTTTCTAAATTCAACCTTTCCTTTTCCTAGCTGATCTCAACCTGAGGTTCTAAGGCCTTCATAATTGCTAGAGGTTATTATGTTTTATAATTGCCTATAACAAACATTTAATTACCTTGATGAAAATTTCAGCACAAAATGCTTTAGAAATTCAAACTGAATGAATCATCATTAACTCAGACTGTAAAATAACTAGCTCAAAAAAAAAAGTATTGCTTTAAAATATAAAAAAGCAAGTTGGAGGTCTCTTTCAAAGTCAGACCAAAGAGAATTTTCAATAAGCCAACAGTAGCTAAAGTTCAACTTACAGTAGGCAGGCAACTTCCACTTTATGTAAGACAAAAAAAAACCAAACAACTGCAACAGGTTTCGTATCCCACTGCGATGTATGTTGTTCCTTTTGTGATTGTTCCATTTTCCCATTGATTCCATTTATGGATTGTTTTTCATTCCTTACAGGAAAAATATGCTGCTAAACTATGTCTAACCTGAGGACTTAGATGTGCCTCCCACAGTTGCCCATGCCCCAGCCACCTCCTGATTCCTCTTTGTTGGGCCCTGGCTCCGTTAAGCCCTAGATCCCTTGCTGCTTCCAGGGTTTTGGGGAATGAAACTTAGGCGCCTGAGCCAAAAGGAAGAACTGTTACAACTGTTATACTTTAGCTATGTCCCTAACTAAGGCACCTGAGCAACTGGGATTTCTCAGTGTGCAGAATTCCTTGCAGTCTTGATAAAGCTGAGGTTCGTATCACAAGGTCTCGCCACCTGTACCAGATTTTGGCTGTAGTCTGCGCAGACGCGCTATGGTGCATGAACTATGGACATTACTCTTTCTCACTTCCTTGTACCCTCCCTTGTACCCAACCCATAGGCTGAAACTTATCTTTTATTTACATTTTTTATATGTTAGATTGGTTTATGTGGAAACTGGCCTTCAAGTTCAAGCTGTGTATATGTGCTTGTTTGTGTATTTCCATTCCATTCCTTCAATACTGTTTTCATATCCTGGCCACATTTAATCAAATATGACTACAGAATCCCCAAAATAATTTGGTTTCTACAAGTTTTGTTAATATAGACAGTCAAGTAGAAAGGAAACCCTACTCAGAGCCTGGACTGAGGGAAAGGCAGCAACATGCACTGGCATGTTATTAGACAACTGGAGAATCTATGTGGGAGATGGGGACAGAGACAGACACTTTTGAATGACACTACAATGGGGGAAACATCCCATTAAATTTACACCTTCTAAAATCTATGCTAAAAGCAACCCATTATGCCTGAAAACCAGACTTCATTAGTTTCAGTGCTTGGAGAAGTCATTGTTGTCTCACCTTGCATCCTACTTCATCTCCTCCCTCCGTGCCCCACAGGTGCTTCCAGAGAGAAGCACACAGCTTATCAGTCAAGAACAGTGAAATTATTTAATGGAGGGCAGTTATACTCTACAAGTATACTCTACATTTATGTAACCTGCTAGCTCGATTGTGAGCTTTGTCCCCTTTGTTAGACCTAGGCTTAGCCAGAAGACATGTTGCTTTAGAAGTAAATGACAAATTGTTATATGAGAATTAATGGCACAGATGCTGATCAGAACTACAATGGTCTCAGTACCTTGTCCATGCTCCATGTTCACCTCACAACTTTTAGTTTATAGCCATTTCTACTATGTTATCATATTCAAAACAGAAAAGTCAAACTAATTTTTTTCACACTTTAACAAAAGTGTCTCCATTCTCTGTAGCATTTTACGAGCTTTGACATTGAACTCAAAAAGATTTATGTCTTAGCTGCTTGTAAACTCTCCAGTGAAGTAAGGAAATAATTTTGTCTTGAGAAAACCTGATGGACTTTAAACTACTCAGTGCTTCCAAGACACTTGCTTGTTTTCTCCTGGTAGCTTCTTTGACAAAAAGATGCTGAATTTCAAGAAGGCAAAAAGGGATTTAAATTTGCTGGTCTTTTTGGTGAGAATTAAGAATGCATCACCACATCACTGTTTTAACTTTAGGTCTTCAAAGCTCATGTTTTTAACATCATAGATCCCTCAGCTAAATTATTTTTTAAAAGTTCTGTCTTTAAGGTCCAAAATTCACCCAATGCAGATTCACAGTGCATATGACTTCCTTGCATGCTGTATGTGTTAACAAGAAAACAACAGTATTTGTAATATCTGTAAAATTAATATAATAACAAAAAAAGAAAAATTACCTTTATCAGATGATCTGTAGTAAATTCAATAATTTAAAAATATTCAAATAGGTTACCTTTTGCTGAAGAAATGTGTGATATCAAAACTAGCTCCAAGTTAATCTCCAATGCAATTCTGATTACTTCAGTTGAATTGCGTCAGGGATAACTGGGCTCATAGTATCCTGCAGTTTATAGGTTCTTAAATCCAAAAACACTGCATAAGGCTAGACCTATGAAAAAATATGTGCCTGGTACTTCTGAGCAGTAGAATTTAGTTTCAAAAAGGGAACAAGGTAAAATTCCTTATAAATATTACTCAATATGCAACTCACCAGTCTGAGAATAATACTCCTTAAATTTATTATTAAAAAGTTGATATAATCTGATCCCTACTAAAAAAAGTAATACAAAAGGTGATTTCCAGTTAGGATGGCCGTTGTGACCTGATACATTTGCAATGTATCAGGATGAATTTTGCTGGGCACATCAGATGACTCAAGGGCTGATTGTCAAATATTAGAGAAACAGCAGGTTTTAACATGGTAATGGCTGATTGTGCCTGCTTCACCATCAAAAACAAACACTGAAGTTTATCCTGAATATTTCAAAATTTTCTGGGTTTACTCAAACAGTTCAGACAGAAGGTAAGTATTAAACAAAAATTTAAGGAGACTAGAACATCCCAGATCGGATACACTGATAACGGTACAGATCTTAGAAAAAAACCCAGCTTATTTCTTTATTTAAGATGTATGTTACTCCTTGTCTGTTATCCAATGTCAGAGACTACCTGGTCTAGAAGTGTTTCATTTGTTTCACTCAAGGGCACCAGTTGACTTCTCAGCTAAAACCGAGAAGCTGGGCCACCTGCTTTTGGGCATAACCCAGTCCCTGCTGTCGTTTGGTGGATGGGGAATGAGGTGGGGTGTGCGGCAGCAATCATAGAATCATAGAATCATAGAATTGTTAAGGTTGGAAAAGACCTCTGAGATCATCTAGTCCAACCATCAACCCCTCCCCCCCCAAAAAAAAATAACAACAAAAACCCAACAAAACAACAAAACAAAACAAAACAAAACAAACAAACAAACAAAAAACAACAAAAAAACAAACCACCATGCCTGTTAGACCATGTCTCGAAGTACCGCATCTAGACATTTTTTTTAATACCTCCAGGGATGGTGAATCCACCACCTCCCTGGGCAGCCTGTTCCAATGCCACACCACTCTTTCAGCAAAGACATTTTTCCTCATATCCAGTCTAAACCTCTCCTGGCGCAACTTGAGGCCATTACATCTCATCCTGTCGCTGGTTACTTGGGAGAAGAGGCCAACCCCCTCCTCACCACA